>VWYI01021262.1:640790-699973 GCA_013399455.1 Anthoscopus minutus | reverse complement strand
GGAGCTCCGCTACCCCGGGGTTTGGAGCTCTGGTTCCCTGGTATTTGGAGCTCCGGTATCCCGGTATTTGGAGCTCTGGTTCCCCAGTGTTTGGAGCTCTGGTACCCCGGTATTTGGAGCTCTGGTATCCCGGTACTTGGAGCTCTGGTTCCCCAGTGTTTGAAGCTCTGGTTCCCCAGTGTTTGGAGCTCTGGTACCCCGGTATTTGGAGCTCTGGTTCCCCAGTATTTGGAGCTCCTGTACCCCGGTATTTGGAGCTCCGGTTCCCTGGTGTTTGGAGCTCCAGCAGCCTGGAATGTGGAGCTCTGGTATCCTGGAGCATGGAGCATCACCAGGCACACGGAGCTCTGGTATCTCTGTGCACAACAGAGCCCCAAATTCCCAGTGCATGGAGGTCTGATACTCCAGACATGGAGGTAGCCCAGGACATGAGGCATCCATACCCCCACTGTGTGGAGCTCTGACACTTCATGCACAGAGCCCGGAGCCCAAAATCCCCCGTGCGTGGAACTCTGATAACCCTGGTGCTTGGAGCTGCAATTCCCAGGTGCATGGAGCCCTTGGCACATGGATGGAGCCCCAGGCTCCCTCTGAAGAGTTCCCAGGTACCTGCTCCATGTGGAGCTGGATTTCCCTGCCTGGCCCCAGCCTCAGGAAGGAGCTCCCTGCCTGGGGCTTCCATTTCCACCCCCTCACCCTGCCCAGCCTTCCACAGACAGCAAGCTCCTCAGGACTTTACTATTTCCTGCTTTTCCATCCCTCATCACCTCGTGTGAACTCCTGGAGTCATTCTGTGTTTGTTAAACCTGTTGGCTGGGATGAGACCCACGAGGGACAATAACACAGCCCTGGGTCCTGCATCAACAGCTCCTGGTGTCACCGAGTCCTGGGCAGGTCAGGAGCTCCCATCTCCCTGGTGGTGAATGCTGTTTGGGCTTGCAAAATCCACCAAATTCAGTTCAGATCTTCTCTTCCATTAGCAAATACACCTTGGATCTGCTCCAAACCCACCCGGGCACGGCTCGCTGCGGAAAGCAGAAGTTTGAGTCCAGAACAGCCCTGGCTGAGCTCAGTTGTGACCAGGAAAACTTCACCCACACCCTCTGGAGAGCCACTGCCATGGCAGGGACACCTTCCACTGTCCCAGGATGCTCCAAGCCCTGTCCAACCTGGCCATGGGCACTGCCAGGGATCCAGGGGCAGCCACAGCTGCTCTGGGCACCCTGTGCCAGGCCCTGCTCACCCTCACGGGGAGGAATTTCTCCCTAACATCCCACCTAACCCTGTCCTCTGGGGAAGCCATTCCCTCTTATCCTGGCCCTTGTCCAAAGCGCCTCCCCAGCTCTCTCAGAACCCTTCAGGCGCTGGAAAGAGCCCTGAGGTCCCCCTGGAGCCTCCTTCACTCCTTAGACTGAACAATCCCAACTCCTGTTAATTCCCTCTACTGCCAGAGACAACCCGTGCTCCCTTCACAACCATTCCCTCACAAACTAAGATTTTCCCTGAGCTCAGATTATCTCTTTGGCAGCAGCAGAATCCTCTTGGGCAGCTGTTGCAGGGAAGCAAACACGGAGGAAGGGCCTGGCCTGCCAGTGGAACCTGGGCTCCGCAGCACGCTCGCTCCCCGGGATGAGCTGGACGCGTTTCTCTTGTGACCTTACAAGCACAGCACTGGACAATGAGCTATTCCAGCAACTCCTCTTCTTCCTGGCAGATGGAATTGCTGATGGAATTTATCTGCCTACTCGTGGAAATAAATAAGCAAGAGCTTATTTCCTGGGAAAAAGGATCTTCTCAGAGCTGCCAGGCAGCTCTGCTTCTGCTTCTCACTAATAGAGGGGCTGGAACAGGGGGTTTGTGTCACCCCTGCCCTGTTTGTGACCCCTCCATGATCCCATCCTTACTGCAGGAGACTCCAGCACGTTTTCCTGGAGGCTGAGTGAGGTTGCCAGGCCCCTCATCCCAACCAAGCCCTGGCAAACCTTCACCAGGATGAGCTGCTGAGTGCCCCCACTGCTCCACCCCACAGCCAGGGATCTCTGTGGGGTCAGTCTGTCTCCATCAGTTCTGCTGGGAAGGGCACAAAGGTTACACCAAATTGGACTTGCAATGACCCAGCTGTCAGAAATTGTGGTTAAAAGACAACATTCCTGAGATTCCTGTCTAAACTGATTTATCCCCCATCTCCAAGGATTCCAACTGCACCTACTGGCACAGACTGGACTGGAACAGCCCAAGGAAATCAGTTTTCCCTGTGATTGTTCCACCTTTCAAACAACACTGCTGACTCCTACTGCAGTTTCCATCTGCAAAGAACTTTCCTAGGACCCCTTTCCAAATGTGATGTCAAAGGGCTCTGGAACATCCCTGGGAGGTGACTGCACATCCGCTCGTGGCTCGGAGAGGTTCAGGGCTGATCTGTGCCTGGCAAAGGAATCACCTCCTGGAATCTGGATTCCCCCAGGAGATTCTGGATTTGCCTCTTTTCTGGACACTGAGGCCATCAGTGATTTAAAAGTGCTTTGAGGTCCTGATAGGAGGTGTTATTAGCCAGGGAGCACAGAAACTGGGAATACAAAAGCTTGGGAGCTAACTTTAATCAGCTTAAGCAGGCAATTAAAGAGCTGTGCTGAGCCTGGAAGTTTGTGTTCCGTTCAGGATTCTAACACTTCACTGTGAAGTGGAACAAAATGCCCTGAATTTCAACATCTCCCTTCCACAAGAGAAAATGAGCACAAAAATTTCCCTGCAAATCCACTGGAATGTTTCGTTTCAATCTCAGCTGAGGAAACTCATGCACTTTAAACCCTTTAAAAAAAAAACAAACAAAAAACAAAACCAGAAATCAAATTTGAAACATCTTATTTCAACACCAGAAGAATGCAGCTCCCCAGCCAGATCCCTGGGCTCAGGATAGAAACCTCAGAGCTGGTTTTGCCCACCTAAAGGAGGGAAAAGTGCTGTGAGCCAGCTCTGCCTCCCTGGGAGCCCAAGCAGCACCTCCTGCCTGCTGCTGCAGGTTGGACCAGGCCCTTGGAGAAGACACAAAACTCCTCTCTCTCCTCTGGCCAGCCTGGATTTTGTGTCTGATCCAGAACTAATGGATTTGGCTCGCATTCCTCGCTGCTGCTTTTATCTGCTCTCCCTTTCAGCTGGGAATTGTGCTCCCAACCTCCTGTCACCCAGAGGGTGTTAAGTGACTCCAAGAGGGACAAAGGCCCGGAGAGCTGCCAGATTGCCTCTCTCCAGAAGCTGGAAGGCAGAGGGTTTTTTCTCCCTCCTAAAAGACCACAAGCTTCTGGCTACAGATCCACCTTTATTTAGGATTTATATAATCCCAACTAGACTTCAAGCAACAACAAAACTTTAAATGGTGGAAGGGGATATAAAGAAAACAGGCAAATGGAGCCTTGGTGTTTAAAATAGCCATTTTCCAAAGGAAAAAAAGAACTCAAAATGGGATTTCAGTTCTTGCCTTGCAGCTGTTCTTAATACCTGACAGTTTAATTCAAGGGGCACCACAGTGTAGCCTCCTGATAACATAGAAAAACAGCTGGTGCTACCAGAAAACAAAAGGAAAAGTCAATTTCCAAGTATTCTAACTGCTAGGAGAGATGGAAAGCAGGCCTTTCTAACTGCAGAAGTTATCTGGAAGCTGAACAAGCAAAGGAACTCTTATGAGAATAAAAGTGTGTTTAGTTTGTAAAGTTTCCCAGTGCTGAGGACAAGGGCAGGATCCCTGGGGAGGGATTTCTCTGCTGGCTGCGCTCCAGAGGCTGCTGGGGACTCTGCAGCCAAAAATCAGCTCCCAGCACCCCAAACCTTCCTCCCCCACAAACTCCATTCAGTTCTCACCTTCCACAGGTCCCTCTTCAGCTGCTGGAATTCTTTCATGGGGTTATTATCAAAGCTGCTGTCACTGGGGAAAATAAAGAGTGTCCAGCCTGGAGGAGATCCTGTATGTGAAACCAGGAATTTTGGGATGCTGCCCATGTTTGGGAAGGGCTGGAGGTGACAGGTGTGGGAACTGCCACTACTGTCCCAAGTCCCACAACTTCTTGGAGACACCAGTTCCACTTCTTTCAGTCAAATCCCAAAAGCAGCCCCCAGGTTTTACCAGCAGAGCCATGGGACTCACTCGCTTCCCCTGTTCCAAACTTCCCCATTTTCCCTTTGACTCCACATTCCTGAGGCTCCCCTCGGGCAGGCAGAGCCGAGCTCTCCGTCACTGCTGCGCTCCAGGCAGCTTGCAGGGCATTAACCTTGGCTCCAAGTGCTGGGAATTGATCTGCTGCTCCCCAGTTCCAGT
Source organism: Anthoscopus minutus (assembly GCA_013399455.1). Lineage (NCBI taxonomy): Eukaryota > Metazoa > Chordata > Aves > Passeriformes > Paridae > Anthoscopus > Anthoscopus minutus. The sequence goes on along the minus strand of VWYI01021262.1, from coordinate 695,664 downwards.
GTGCAGCTCCCCAAATTGTTGGTCCCCAGGGACCAATTTGCCACTGAAACAATCCATTTGTCGCTGCAGGATTTGAGATCAAGGCTCTACTTTTGCAGCCAGAGTTTTTCCACGATTATTAGTTCCATCCATTTCGGCAGCTTCTCTGCATGGAGGGTGGGATGATAACAGAGCCTCAGGGGCAGAGCTGGGAGGCTTGAGAGGCTCAGCTAATTGGAAATTAAAGGCAAGAAAGAAGTTCTTTGGACTCTAAGGCCAGGAAGATATGAAGCTTTTAGCGTTCAGCATAATAAACATAAAGAAAGGAACATCACAGCCCTAAACTCCAGCATTCCTCTGGCATTTCTGTCTCCCAGCTTGAGAGCAGAAGCCACCACCAGACCAGTTTGGCTGCTGCAGGTCTCTGAGTGGGCAGGAAATCCTTCCAGCCCCACTCCTGCCCCAGTTCCCAAACTGGGAAGCTTCAGCCAGCAGCTCAGATGGTTTTTAAGGGCAGATGTGGCCCCTTTATGCCCTGAGTGAGTAGCGGGGGCTGCAGGCACCATCCCCACCCCTGTGCTGGCCCTGAGACTCCCCAGCCTCTGAACTGCACTGTGTGGGCTGGGAGATTGATCCATGGTAAAAATGGTTCTGGGAAAACAAACCCAAGTTATTTTTAACCCCAGTCAGGCCCATGATCCAGGAGACAAATCTGGGAGAGTGCTCCAAAGCAAGGTGTTACTCCCTTGGCTTACAGGTGAAATCACAGACTGCACTGCTGATAAATTACTTTATTTTCTTCATTAGTTCTTCACCTCACAGCTTTTAAATCTGTACATTTTTAGGAAAGGCATTCACTTAAAATTCCTCCTATTATCCAGCTGTAAAACAACTATTCTGATTTAAATTTAAAGCAGAAGCTTTGTCACACTAAACCCTGATTATTTATTATCTGCTTAGTGTCCTTTTATTCTAAACAGACACTCCATGTCTTCACTTACTTGCTTTCAAGTGCAAAATTTCCCTCCAGGATCTGTGTCCTGAGATTATTCCAGGGAGGAATGAGGGTTAGCTGTGCTGGGAGCGGGGAACAAACCCTGTGGCTGCTCAGAGCAACTTCCAGGGGCAAAGCAGGATCTTCCAAAGTGCAGCTGTGAAAGAGAAAAGGAGGAAGCAGCAGGCAGGGGACAGGGAGAAGGTGCCCAGAGAAAATTCTGGGGACTGAGGAGTGTGGCCAGGCCAGGCCTCAGCTCTGATCCTGGGGGAACTCTCCCCAAGCACACAAAACCCCAGGAAGTGGTGTTACCTCAGCAGGATCTGAGGGCCAGCAGGACTGCCAGGGAGCTGCAGCCATGGACTCCCTCCTCTGGTGGGAATTTTGCAGTGGCTGCAGGGCTCTGGCAGTCCCAGGTGTGACAGAACTGTGGAACTGAGTCCAAAGTCACTGAGTTTGGAAAAGACCTTGGAGACCATGGAGTCCAACCCTCAGCCCAGCACCACCACCGTGGTCACCTCAATGCCACACCCACATGGCCGGCAACACTTCCAGGGATGGGGATATCACCACTGCCCTGTGCCAAAGCTTTTCATCCTTTCCATGAATAAAATTCCCTGATACTCAACCTAACCCTCCTCTGGCACAACTCTGCTCCTGTCCCTGTTCCCTGGGAGCAGAGCCCGACCCCCGGCTGTCCCCTCCTGTCAGGAGCTGTGCAGAGCCAGAGATTCCCCCTGAGCCTCCTGAGCCCCTTTCCCAGCTCCCTCAGGATTCTCCAGCCCTTTCCCAGCTCCATTCCCTTCTCTGGACATGGAGAAGCACTAAAGCAGAGGAGGAGCAGCCCCAGCAAATGGGAGTTCCTGGTTTTCTCCTGTGCTACAGACCCACAACTGCTCCCAGCCCTCACCTCTGAGGGAGCTGCTGGCCACATCTCCCAAGCCTTGAGCTGAGTCTAAACAAGCAGGAATGTTATGGATGGGCTGGAAATGCCGTGATGCACTTGAAGGACAATTAGGAACATCCTAAGAAATGTGGGCTATAAACAAATGTCACTTGCAGACATGCAGGGATCCCTGAAATGCTGGCTGGGATTTCTGAGAGGTGGAGCAGCAAGAGGTGACTCAAGTGCTGTTCTTATTCCAGTTCTATGGGATTATCCAGCTTCATGAGACACACACCAGGAATTACCGTGGAGGGGATTTCAGCTACATAAACCATGGGAATGGGGAGAATGGGAGTGTTTGGGATTACAGGAGGGTGGAAAAGCAGCTGAGAGCCCAGAGCCAGTGGGGGCACAGTAGCTGGCACAGAAGCAGAGCTCTCAAGCAGCTCCAAGCTTAGCTTGGGAAGGAATTTGAGCTGTTTGCAGGTTCAGAGGAATTTTCCTAAGGCAGCACAATATCACGCAGAGAGGGCACATGCACTGTGGAAGACACTGGAGTGGGGGAATTAGAGCTGTTGGTGGGACAAATGGAGAATCATGGAATGGTTTGGATGGGATCTAAAAGCTCATCGTGTTCCATCCCCTGCCATGGGCAGGGACACCTTCCACTCTCCCAGGCTGCTCCAAGCTTCTCTGGGCAGCTGTGCCAGTGCTTCCCCACCCTCACAAGGAGCAATTCCTTCCTTTTATCCAACCTGAAGTTCCCCTCTTTCAGTCTGAACCCAAAGATGCTCAGGGCTCCCTCCAGCTGCTGCCCTGAAGGCCCAGGTTTTGCTCCAGACAGGTTTTTTGGAGACAGGGAAGGGTGTGGAACAGGCTCCAAGGCAGAGCAGGGATCTGCCCTGCAGAATTGAGCAAAGGCTGCGTGCTCCCCAGGAACTCTGGCTAAAGGAGAGCTGCACTCAGGCTGGGGAAGTTTGCACAAGGAGAATTCCTTGGAGAGTGTGTGCTGGAAAGGGGGTCAAGAGTTAAGGGCTGATGCAAAGGGGCATTTCTGAGCCTGCACTTGGCTGGGCCCAGAGCACGAGATGGGAAGCGTGACTTGGAACAGCTTTAGATCCAGATTTTTGGAAATTAAGCCCCAAAAAGAACTCTTGAGCCCTAGCTCCCCACAAATGTCCTGCACCAACAATTAGGCAACAGAATTCTGGAATGGTCTGGGTTGGAAAAGACGTGAAAGCTCATCCAGTGGAACCCCACTTTCACTGTCCCAGGTTGCTCCAAGCCCCGTCCAGCCTGGTCTTGGGCACTTCCAGGGATCCAGGGGCAGCCACAGCTGCTCTGGGCACCTGTGACAGGTCCTCCCCACTTCTACAAGGAAAATTCCTTCCCAATATTCAATCTAACCATGCCCTCTGGCAGTGGGAAGGCATTCCCTGTGTCCTGGCACTCCAGGTCCTTTTCCAGTCCCTCTCCAGCTCTCTTGGAGTTCCTCCAGGCACTGGCAGGGGCTGTAACCCCAATCCAACACTTACCTGAACACAATCCTCACCTCTCCTTAAACCATAACTTGAGGAACATTTGCAGCTACACATGGAAGGAATTCAAGGCCTTCTCCCTGGATCCAAACTCCTCAGCTGTGAACAGGAGGGATCCCTTGTTTGCACCCAAAACTCACAAATTTCAGGAGAAAGGAAAAACAAGTTGATGTGCAGAGTTCACAATGGAAATCAAATGTTAAAACAACAAGTTACAGGCAAACAGAACACGGGCAGTCTGGGCAGGGCTCTCTGGCAGCTCTGAGTTTCCTGACCCGTCCCATGGCTCCTGTTGGGGCACCTGAGTGAGCAAGGCTGGCTGGAAAGAGCAGGAGTGATCCATGGCATTTTGGAGCTGATGGCAGCACCGTGGCTGTCCAGAGAGCTCTTCCAGCTGAACCCATCCTCACTGGAGTTACCATTTAGGGAAAGAACTGGGAGAAGAGAGGAGTAGAGGCTAAACCCTGAGCATGAGGAATATAAACACTGGCCCTTTTGGAAGAGCGAGTGATGATATCATGCACACATCACACCCTTCCTGTGTAAACAGGAGTGCCAACAGGAGCAGGCTTTGGAAACTGCATGTCCAGCTGCCTCTGGTAGCTCTGCAGGGCTGCAGCCATCAGTGAGGCCAAGAGCACTTCTTAGGATCAGACTCTGGTGCTTTCAGGCACTTCCCAAGCTTCTCACAGCCTGGAGGAGACCAATTCTGTTAAAAACAAACAGAAACAGACAGAAAGATGATTCACACCAAGTATCTGCTAAGCTCTCACCCCAACCAGCTCTTTATGATCCTCACAAAGACACTTTTATGTGCTGCAGGGGCAGTGAAACTCCTCTTGCAGCTGAAGCCTCTGGGCTCATAAACTTCCCCACTCCAAACACTGCTTGAATAAAAGCTGGGGAAGGCTACAAATCCTGTGCAGCAGACGATTCCCTCCCTGGGATACAGCAGTCCTTCCTGGCCTCTCCCAGTCCAGTCTGCTGGGATGCTGGTGACCCTCCCCTCTCTCCTGCACACAGCAAGCAGACCAGGAGGTGTTGATGCCACCCCCAGGTTTCCTGGGATTCCTGGGGAGTTCCCATTCTCAGCCCTGCAATACCCAGGCACTTTCCTGAGGAAGCAAAAGGCAGCAGAAGGCCAAGGGTGTGAGATAAGAATGCTGGTGTTTTAATGAGTGTTTTGATGGATGAATCCACGGGCAGATGGAGCAGGAAGCATTCCTGAGACACCTCTTCCAGTGCCTGCACACCAAAATTATTTGTTTTCCTTGTTTCCATGTTTCTTGAGCTACCTGAATGTGTAGAACAGAAAAAGGACACCAGCAAGGAGATCCACTGCCAGCCTCAGCTTCCAGAGGGATCAATGGAGGAAGAGATTTGGATAAATGAACATTTTTAATTTCATTGTGGTTTTGCCGTTTAAAATTTGGGATTGTGGCCATGGGAAGGGCAGATAACAATTCCCATTCTGCCTTCAGGAATCTTTTGTGCTCTTGTCTGTCCCTCCCTCTCTCAGGTCTGGGACATTCCTACTGAAGGCCAGTTCAACATTGACTTCTTGCCTTTTGTTTTGCTGATTTTCACCCTGCAAGTATTTATTTATTCTTGGAATTAAATTCCTACAGAAAAGAAATGCTCAACCCCGGGAAAAAAAACCACTGGAGCAGGTTTTTGTTCCACGGAGCTGACAACAGATGGCAGTGAGACACCAGCTATTCCTGCAGAGGAGCAGACACAGAGGGAGCTGTGCTGGAGGCACCTCTGCACCGAGGGCTCTGCAGGCTTTCAGAACAATTAATGCCGTTTTCTAAAACTCTTCTTCTGGTTTCAAATGTGCAGCCACGGCTGGAAAATTCAGAGAACTCTGCAGAAGGAATTGAGAGCCAAAGGCACAGATGAAATGAAATGTTTGTTCTTTTGAAAAAGCAGAACAATAAATGGTCTGTGCTCAGCCCCAGTCCCGTTGCTGGTCTGTGCTGGGAGCCCTGGGGACACCACGTGTGCTGTGAGCCAGGCCAGCCCTGAGCTGCATGGAACAGCTTCTGCCACACTTCCAGAGCAGGAAAACCCAGCAGAGCCAGCTCTGGGGCAGCTCCCTGGACACTGCTGCTGGGATGCAGCACAGACGGGCTGCAAACACCTCCCCTGCTCCAGTGCTTGCAGCAATCCCTGGCTGCAGGAGCTATGGGAGGGTCCATCTGCTGTCCTGGAATCCTGCAATGCTTGGGTGGGAAGGGACCTTGAAGCTCATCCAGTGCCACCCCTGCCATGGCAGGGACACCTTCCACTGTCCCAGGCTGCTCCAAGCCCTGTCCAACCTGGCCTTGGGCACTGCCAGGGATCCAGGGGCAGCCACAGCTGCTCTGGGCACCTGTGCCAGGGCTGTCCACCCTCACAGCCAGAATTCCTTCCCAAGATCCCATCCAGCCCTGCCCTCTGGCAGTGGGAGCCATTCCCTGTGTCCTGTCCCTCTCTGGCCTTGGACGCTTCCTTGAACACTTCCACACACTCTGTTTATGTTAAAGACAATTCTCCTCTCTCCCAAATACATCAAACACCCTTATCAAATAAAGAAGTGACAGGACATAGTGTCAGTAAATATCTTTCTCTCCCAGCATGCCCCAAAAACAGATTTAGGCCCCAATCCACCCCAGCAATATCATCTCTCCCTAAAGATTTGCTCATCTTTATTTCTGCTCTCCAAAGGCAGCAATGTGGTGCCTGATATTTTGGTGTGGTGACCATGGAGTTATCCTGTGAGGAGTGGACACAGACTGGAAAGCTCACCGTGTTTCCTGGGATTAGGATCCCCTCAGCCCACTTTCTGCCTCTCATGGCCTTCAATTTGTGAAGCAGTTTTGGAAGAAATGCCTTTGCAGTGCAGGGCTCTGGCAGCAGCCAGGCCCTGGGGACAGTGCCTGAATCTGAAAGGTCCCAGAGGAGCAGAGAACAGTTTTTATTAAGGGAAAAGTTGAATAAGGAAAGAAAACAACACAGAAACAATGGGCCCTGAAATCTTTTTCCTATTTAACATCCAAAAATAAAGAGATGGGACAAAGCTAAGGGAGATCTTTGACTTGTTACTGAGGGGACACAGCTCCACATTTTGTTCTTTGCTGGTGACATACCAGAGGCAGCAGGCTCTGACTGATTCAGGAGATTATTTCTGCATCAGGAAGATTTTGCCTGTTACTATTTTGTAACAGCCTGTTACAAGATTTTTTCTGTAAAATACTTTTGCCTGTTACTATTTTGTCTGTCAGCCCACAGACACATTCCCTCAGACTACACAACCTCCTGTCAAGTGACAACCTCCCCCAGATTATCCAGTTTCTTTCCCAGGTTCTCAACAAACCAAGCAGTGTTTGACAGGGAAGTCAAACTGTAACTTTCCAACAGGAGACTTGAAAGAGAAAACAGAACTGAAGATGTTAAATTTCAATAAAGACTTTGGCCAATTCAGGCATGGGGGGAATTGGAGGAGGAGACAGAGCGAGACCAAAGACACATCACTGAAAATGAAGTACTGCCCCACAGAAGATTCAAAACAAAGAGGGCAGGGATGGATGGGATATTGGGGAAAAAAGTCTTCCCTGTGAGGGTGGGGAGGCCCTGGCACAGGAGCCCAGAGCAGCTGTGGCTGCCCCTGGATCCCTGGCAGTGCCCAAAGCCAGGCTGGACAGGGCTGGGAGCAGCCTGGGATGGGGTGGGAGGTGTCCCTGCCATGGCAGGGGTGGCACTGGGTGGGCTCTGAGATCCCTTCCCACCCAAACCATTGCAGGATTCCACGATTCCAGGATTTTGAGAACTGCAGAAGGGGATTAGAAAGGAGAAGAAGGATCTGCCCTGTCTCTAAGCAAGGAAGCCACCAACAGGTGACCGTGTATCTCTTCTCCAGCCCTTCCCAACACTGACATTTTATGAAACCTTTACAAAATGTATTTTAATCCAAGGGTTCCCCAGTGCAGCTGTGCTTCAGCACTCACCATGACAGCCTGGTCACACACGTTCAGCTGGGGCTGGCCTGGCACCAGGGTGGCCTTGTGCTGCTGGAGCAGCCCCGAGATGTGCTCCACGGCCCGCTGGTACTCCTCACTGGCAAAGCTGCAAGGGAACAGCACAGGGCTTACTGCTGGGCCTTCACCTGGGTGTCCACATCACCAGGCTGGGCCACAACACTTCCCTGTGGCCACAAGGAGAAGGAGGGGATGTGGAAGCAGCCTGCCAGCTGCCCACAGGTGTGTGGGGAATGAGGTGCAGGCTGCCAGTGGCTCGTCCTCCCCAGAAATCACCTGGCCCCAGAGCAGCTCAGCTTTCCAAGCTGCTGGCCCAGGTGCCCCAGATATTTCCTCCTTGTGCAGATCTGCTAGGAGCTCCTTAGCAAATAAAAGGGCATTTCTGGGTTGTCCTTGAGCTGTCCCTTAAATGATATCGGGGAAGACTTCCCAGACAGAGAACAAACACTTTCCCAGACAGATAGGACAGAAATTTCCCAAGGCAACCCTTCCAGTGTGTCCCACCTGAGGTCAGCAGCTCCACACACTCATCCCCCCCCCTTCCAAGAGCTCTCCTGGAACACCTGCCCCGGGCCGAGGTGTTTGTTGTAGGGAAATGCAGGGAATGTCAATATTTTGTTTTACAAGAGTGTTCTCAGGAAGGGTTTCAAACACAACCCCGGGCCAGTTAAACTCCCCAACCACCAAGGAAATGAACTAAAATTATGCAAACAGAGAGGAGAAGAATAGAAGGGCCTTGTCCAAGAAGAGAATACCTCCCCCATTCCACAACATGTTCTGCCCCCATCCACATTCTTCCATTACAGTTTGATTATTCCAAGCTGGGACTCATCTGCCATGCCCCAAATGTGGCTACAAATGACCAGATCCTGACCCACTCCATTCCTCCAGCAGGCACTTGTTAGAGTGGCTCAGGGTGCACTTCACTAATATCTCAAGTATTTCTAAAAAGCAGGATTCCTAACAATAGTCTCTCTTTGCCCATCACCTTAAGAGTCACTTGAAAAACCACCAAAAACCCCACAGAGAGCGGCAAATTCCTTCTGAAGATAAAAGAAACAATGCAGCTGGGTCCTGACCTCGAGCTCCCTCTGCTCCCAGGCCAAGCTGGCCACCAGCCCCACACTCCAGCTAATTTCCTTCTTTGCAAAACAATCACATTTGAAGGCCAGCGATGTGCCAAGCGTTTCCAGTAAACCCTATAAATATCCCAGCTCGGCAGGCAGCCAGGGAGAGGCTGATTGTGGGGCTGGGCTGAGCTGATAGAGCCGGAAGGGAATGTGGGATGAGGAGGAGCTGGAGCTGCTGCTCTCACACCCAGCTGGCTGGATCCTGGTGGAAGGAGCTGAAGGACCACCCTAAAATCCAGAGTATCCTGGGAAGCTCCTGGATTTCATAGAATCTGACAATCCTGGAATGGTTTGGGCTGGAAGGGATGTAAAGCTCATCTCACTCCACCTTCCACCAGCTCAGGCTGCTCCAAGCCCTGTCCAAGCTGGCCTTGGACACTTCCAGGGGCAGCCACAGCTTGTCTGGGCAGCCTGTGCCAGGGCCTCCCCACCCTCACAGCCAGGAATTCCTTCCCAATATCCCATCTAAACCTACTCCATGGAGTTTGATGGATATCCCCGTTCCATGGAGGTTGGTTTTCCTGCCTGGGCTCCATGACCTAGTTTTTCCTCAGATACTCCTGTTCAGTTCCTCAACATGTCCCAAAATCCCACCCACATCCATGGATTTGTGAAATATTTACTGACTGCACAGGAGTTAAAACTGCCTTCAGCCCTAAGCAAGTGCATTTTGAGACAAAATCTACAAGAGTGCCTGGAATTTGCATGTAAAATGGGAATAATTACCTCATAGTAATCAGTCTGAGCTGTTAAGGGAGCTGGGAACCTCTCCTACCTGGAGTCCCATCCCTTCCTGGAGTGCATATGCTGGCCTGGGCTGCAAGGCCAGGTCTGCTGCATTCCCTGTTCCAGAAAGAGGTGGAATTATCTGTACAGGTGTCTGGGCACCATTGTCTGAGGATGCAGCCCTGGCTGCCTCTGGGGCGAGCTGCATTTTGTATTCCAGTTGAGCAATCCCGGGAAGGAGAGCTGGGAATAGCACTGCAAGAAGGAGAGGGTGAGCAGGTGGTGCTGTGAGGAGTTTGCTAAAAGAGATCCCCCAGCGTCCATGAAATTATTCCACGCTCAGAACGAGGGAGCAGAGTGGACAAAGTCCAGGGTCATTACACTAATTGACACTTTACCTCTGGGAAGTCCCTGGAGATGCAATCAGGGCTGAATTGGAGCTCGGGGTCCCAGGCACAGGTGTGGGCTGTGCTTCCTTCATTTACTGTAATTGTGCCTTGGCAATCTGCTCCCATTCTCCCCCCACAGCTCCTGGAACCTGCTCTGCTGCTTAACCCCAGCATGCCCTCCCAGCAAACCAGGCTCTGCAGGGACGAGGGCTTGGCTGCCACTCAGCCAAAACTCTGCTTTAATCCTGTGGTCCTTGGGCTTTCACCTCCAGGGATGATTCTGTGCCATCATTAAATGCACCCTCAAATAGATCAGCACCCAAACAAATGCAGGAGCATTTCCAGCAGGATTTCAGGATGTTTTACACCTCGTCCTGCTGTCTGTCCTGGGAGTGATGGGCCATGGTATAACTGAGAGGAATGGAATAAAATGGGAATGGTGTATTATAAAAAAATCCCATAATGGGATTCACAGAAACCTGAAAAAGGGCTCTAGAGCAGGTTGGACAGGCAGCCTGGTTTAGTGAAAGGTGATGAGCTTTCAACAGGATGAGCTTTAACCATTGTCTCCAATCCAAACCATTCCAGAATTCCATGATTCTAGGAACAGCAGCTCTTAGATTGATATGGAGTTATGGGAAGAGCATAAAATGTGACTAATGATACTTTACTTCCTCCTCCCTTAGAGTTATTTTAATTTAAACCATTATTTTTAATTGTGAAATACACCCAGATTCTGATAATTTGATTTTATCTGTTATCAGGGCTTTGAGGCTTCACAGCACTGTGGTATCCAAGTCTTGATGTTGTCTTATTATTCAGTCTTCCTCAGTTCCTCTCTTCTATTATCAAGTTTATTTGCAATTTAAGGTCTGGACAATGCAGGAGGCTGAGACAGGTTTGGGGCTCTGCTGCTGGAATTACTGGAGAGACTCAGAGGAGCCAAAGGAAAACAAATGAGGAATCAAAGGCTGAAGGTGGCCCTTACCCCAAGGTACCCCTTACTGCTCTGGTCCAGCAGCATTTTGGGGCCCAGATGCATCCCTGGAGGCATGAGGGGCATGTGGCCACTGAGCCATGGGAAAACTTGGAATTCCAGAATCATTCAGGTTAGAAAAGGCCTCCAAGATCAGAGTCCAAGCTGTGATGATCAGCACACTCTCTGCAGCAAGGAGATGTGATGGTGCTGATCCTCCACCTGCTCACCTACTTTCATGGAAGTTTTCCCTCCCCAGCTCCCAGAATCCTGCCTTTCTGCTGGATTCCACTGCCAGGAATGCCAGCACTGAAATGGCAAAGGGGATAAAGGTAGAGTGAGTAGTAAAGCCTTCATCTGGGAGTGAACAGGTGACAGGAGATAACAGCTATCCACTGATCCTCCTGCTGCCTGCTCCTCTGCTATCCCTCAAGTTTCATTTTCAGGGGTATTCCTGAACCACAATTTATGCACTGGGTTCTTCAGGCCACTTTCTTGTAGCTGCAGCACTGCCTGGTCCTGTCTCTGAGGAAGATGATGAATTTGATGACATCCATTTCAAACTGCATCCTGCATTTTTTTGTGCAGCTTTTTTCTCCCGTTATTCCTTTCCATGCAGCATCACTCCACCCAGAGCACCTGAGGGCTGCTGAAGCACGAGTCCCAGGCTGGTCCCAGAGACTGGGGAAGGGCAGCCACGGACCCAGACGTGTTTATGTCCATTCCCAGCCTCCAGCTGATTCTTCTCCACAGGTGGATTTTATTTCCCCCTCTGAGCTGGCTCTGTACCAGTCCCACCTGCTTCTTCCCACGTTCCTGCATCCAGCCCTGGCCTAGTTGCTGCTCCATGGTTTTTACTGCCACCTCTGAGGCTCCTTAGCCACAATTTCCACACTTTTAGTGTCACCTCTCTTGTGGCAGCTGCTAATCCACCTCTGCAATGCAGCTGGAACCATTTCCCTCTTTTCCAAGATGAGGAGTCAGCACCTCCCCTGGCACAATCCCTGCTCTTTGTTATTATTCACATTTTTCCCCCTGTTTTGCACCTTTTCTCTCTTCCCCACAGCCAGGTTTGTGCCCTGAGCACTAAGGTGAGGCTGGCAACTTTTCTATCAGATCCTTTCCCCTTTAGCTTCCCTTCAGGAGCTCCTTCCCTTTTTTTCTGGTTCCATAACCACTGCAATTACCTCTCTGATGATTTCCTGAATTTTCCATCTGCTCGAAATAGGCACTTGTGAGCTCTCTTCTTAATTAATGTGTTCTAAAATCATTATGTTCATCAACCAAGCCTTATCACTTCCATTTTCTTCCATAATAGTAAAATCCATTGCCCTAAGTAAAACACAGGAATTTTGATGTTCATAATTCAATAAACTCATTGCTCAGAGGAGAACCTGCTACAAACCTGGAGTAACAACAAGGTGTGAGCAGGCTGTACTTACCCTGTCCTCACTTGTTATTAAGCTTTGCACCTCTGGCTCAAACTGGCAGCATTTCAGAGATTTCTGTTATAAATTCTTTGGCTTCAAAACACTTTTTCTACTTCAGGCTGCATTAGGTATTTTAGTAACTGTATTTTTAGCTGTGCCAGATTTGCTTTTCATATAAATATATATATATAAAATAATTGAGTTGTTCTTGACTGGTAATGCAGTATTTTAGTAAATGTCTGTATAAACAATAATCTGATTCAGATAATAAAACTGACAACTGCTTGTGAAGATGGTACCAACAGATAATTTTACTGAATTTGTCACACTGGAGAAACAAGTTCCTTCTGTGGTACTTAGCACACACAACTCAGCCTAAAGATAACAGAATCTGGCCAAGGAAAAAACCTATCAGATCTTTTAATTCTGCATTTGGATAAATTTGGTAACAAGGGCAGTTATTGCATCCAGCGAGGAAACAAAGCCTGCTCAGACTCAGGGAAATGCTTCTGCTTTCTGTGCAGCCCAACACACATTCCTAGTTAGAGCTTAAAGCTGAGAGCTATAAAATCAGAGATTTTCTGTCCTCCAGCCTGCACTAATCTAGGTGACAAAAAGGCACAAAGGGTTCACTTCTCATCACCAAGGATGAGGCAACTCCTACACAAGGGTACAAAGGGGCTCCAGGAGAGCTGGAGAGGGACTTTGGACAAGGGATGGAGTGACAGGACACAGGGAATGGCTCCCACTGCCAGAGGGCAGGGCTGGATGGGATCTTGGGAAGGAATTCCTGGCTGGGGAGGTGGGGAGGCCCTGGCACAGGAGCCCAGAGCAGCTGTGGCTGCCCCTGGATCCCTGGCAGTGCCCAAGGCCAGGCTGGATGGGGCTGGGAGCAGCCTGGGCTAGCAAGAGGTGTCCCTGCCATGGCTGGGGTGGGACTGGATGGGTCCTTTCAGGTTCCTCCAACCCAACCCATTGCAGGATTCCATGATATCTCAAAGCAAGGGAGCAAACACAACTGTGTCCCTTGGCTGAAGGGGGGCAGGGGGATCCAGCCAAATGCAGAGAGGCAGCAACAGGAAGAGAAGTCCCAGGCGTGCTGGGAGGGGCTGCTCCCACAGCAGCTGAGGGCAGGGCTGCAGCAGGAGAAGGGAACACATGGGCAGGGTGCTCAGCACTGCCAGACGTGTCCCCAGCTCGCTGCCAGGACCTGCCCGAGCAGTTCTGCACTGCATGGAAAGTGCTCCTGTTTGCACTTTCCTGAGCAGTTCTGCACTGCATGGAAAGTGCTCCTGTTTGCACTTTCCTGAGCAGTTCTGCACTGCATGGAAAGTGCTCCTGTTTGCACTTTCCTGAGCAGTTCTGCACTGCATGGAAAGTGCTCCTGTTTGCACTTTCCTGAGCAGTTCTGCACTGCATAGAAAGTGCTCCTGTTTGCACTTTCCTGAGCAGTTCTGCACTGCATGGAAAGTGCTCCTGTTTGCACTTTCCTGAGCAGTTCTGCACTGCATGGAAAGTGCTCCTGTGGGAGCTCCTTTTGCTGGGATGCTCTGCAGGCAGGCTCCAGGAAAGGCAGAGAACAGTGTGAGGAAAAGGATTTCTCCTGCCTCACCAAGAATCTCAGGGAGCTGAACATGCTACCTGCCACCTCTGGGTCTTGCATCTTCCCTTTAGCAGCCACTTCAACAAAGACTGAAAAGCTTTGTTTGATTTTGGGAAAAACAGGTTATTTCTATCCACTCATCTTTCTAATACAGAATAAATAACAATGGTTTGGGTGAGAAGAGACCTTAAAACACATCTTGTTTTAACCCCCATGAAATGACCCAAATAGTGGCGGGCTTGGCAGGGCCACATTAATGGCACTTGATGGTCCTAAGGGTCCAATCTTAAATATTCCCTGAACCTATACAATTGCAGCCTTGAAGAACTGTCTCTGTGCGTCCTGTGTGTGCAGTGTCACGGCCCTGCAAGTCAGGGGTGTTGCTGCAGGTGACTGAGCTGCTCATTCCTGAGATTCCCTGGCTCTGAGATCCCAAATATAGAAGCAGCAAATCCCTCTGGAGGTGCCATGTGATGCCAGGCCCTCCTGAGCAGCAGTGACACCCACTGCTGGTGGCTTTGCACATGGCCCCTCTCCAAACCCATGTAAATCGAGCGAGATGACAGATTATTAAAATCATTTCAAGGGAGAAGAAAAGGCTGCACTAAATAAGGAATAAATGTAATAAAAAGTGAGCAAAAGCAGGCAGGGAGAACAGAGCCAGCACGTAGGGACAGACAGATGCAGGCTGGGAGCAGGATGTTGGATTCCCTTTGGAGAAACATTAGTGTCGGGACTCCCAGCAGGCTCCCTGCCAAGGGGGATAATTAAGCTAAATAAAAATACACACCAGGAACAGCTCCACAAATGAGGATAATTTAATTACCACATTCGATAGAGGAGACCCACTTCCCATGAGTTTTCCATTGTGACCAGAGAGGAGACAATAGCAGCAGAATGTGCTGGAGAAAGGAAGAGTGGTTTGCTAAAAAGAGTGTTTCTATTAGGGGCTGCATAATAAACACCAGCACAGCTCTCCATAATCGGGTCATAATCTTGCCATAAAATTCAATCAAAGCAACAGCTTGTGAATATCCAAAAAATCAATGCAACCATATGAGAGATGATTGCAGTTGGAACCCTGGAATTTATTCCAGTGCTCACTCCACGGTGGTGGGAAGGAACAGCTGAATCACAAGGAAGCAGGTGCTGCAAGCACCTCGAATCCAGAGGAAACACAAACAGCATCACAGAATCCCAAAAATCACAGAGTGTTTAGGGCTGGGAGTTCTAGAGATCATCCAGTGCTATCCCCTGTTAAGGCAGGGTCACCTGGAGCAGGTGACAAAGGTGACACACACAGCAGGCAAGCTACAGTTCAGTTACTGCTACCCACTGTTTGATTTTTGGAAAAAGAGATTATTTCTATACACTCATTTCCTAAAACACAATCACAGAAGCCTGCAATGGTTGGATTTGAAACCTTAAAGCACATCCAGTGCCACCCCTGCCATGGCAGGGACACCTTCCACTGTCCCAGGCTGCTCCAAGCCCTGTCCAACCTGGCCTTGGGCACTGCCAGGGATCCAGGAGCAGCCACAGCTGCTCTGGGCACCTGTGCCAGGGCCTCCCCACCCTCACAGGGGGGAATTCCTTCCCAAAATCCCATCTCTCCCTGCCCCCTGGCAGTGTGCAGCCATTCCCTGTGTCCTGTCCCTCCAGGCCCTTGGGAAATAAAACAGTTGTTAAACTGCCCAGGTCTCACCTGGAATCCCAGCCCTCTTTGGTTTCACTGAGCTCTATTTACAGCCCTGGAGCTGCAGCTGTGCTTTGTTCATTAGTGCTGGAATGCAGTGGGAGCAGAGCTGCCAAAGAGCTTTACCCACTGCTGATGCACCTCTAAAGTGCTCTGTTAAGGGAGAGAGAATGGAAATATTTTCCCTCCCCTCCTCTCACCAGTGAAAACACTCAGTGGACAGCACAGGCTCAGTTCCTCTGGAAGGAATAGGGTGAGTGTGTCCACTCAATTATTCAAATCAGTTGAGTAATTGCAGCCCTGTCAGCTCAGGAAACATCTCTGCCTCTTCAGGATGCTGCACAACCCCAGTTCTGGGCAGGCAGTCCCAGCAGCACTTGTTCCCTCTTATTTCCACACTCTCCCTGTCAGAGCCACTGGTGAGGGGTGAGGCTGCGTGTCCCTGGATTTGCTGCAGGCAGGGAGGGAAGGAAGGAGGTGGGGACACCTTGGGAGCCTTTTTGGAGGTGGCAGGGCTCTTTGTGGGCTCTGCTGGCTGCTGACTGCATAAATCCTTGCAGGAATCTCTCAGGACATTGTGTGTGCCAGAGATAAATATTACAATAGCAGGCTTAGAGGAAAATGGATTCAGACAGGCAGGAGAGCCCAAGGAAGGAGCAGGACTGGGCACAAAGTGTTCATGCTAAAGACCCTCTAGAGAAGTTCCCTGAGCTGGGGTAGGAGACTGAAGGTCACCAGTCTGCCCTCCAGAGATTCCAGCACCACACAGCACTGGCTGTTTCTTCCCTGGCCCCAAAGCTCCCAGCTCCAAAGCACAGCTCCCCAGCAGCTCTGTTAGAATGTGCTGCACTCAGCCCTGTCCTGTCCAAAAATCGGTGTTTTTCTCCTCCCCAAGGGGCTGCAGGACACAGAACAGGAACAACCAGGCTGACAAGTCCATGTGCACACTCATCTCACCTGACCACCTAAAAACAAGGTTTGGTCCTTTCCTTCTTAGAAAAAGCCAGCAGGAAAGCCATTTTTTTCCAGCATGGCTTTCTGGGGCAGTTTTTAAGCAGATTTCAAGAACCAGCTACCAAAGCAAATAAATTTTGAACACTGACACTGCAGAGCTTTTATGAAACCCCACAAAGTGGCTCACCTTAATGGGTACTTCTCACCAGGGTCCCTGCCCAGGTGGAAGAGCAGGGGCAGGTAAGTGTGCTCCTCCTGGGTGTGTGTTGTCACTCCAGCCACACTCTGGCCAGGACAGAAATCGATGCCCTGCAGGAAAAAGGAGAGAGGTCATCAAAGGTGATGCAGGGCAGGCAGCAAATCTTGAGTTGATGCCGCTTTCTCCAGCAAAACACCAACAAAACTCAGGATTATTTTAAAGCAGGAGTTCACTTCAATCTCCAAAACACATTCAGAGCTGGTGGGGTAAAATAAGGTGACCAAGTGGTGTTGCACTGACATAAGAACTGAAGCAATTCTTGTATTATAAAAATATAGTCCCAATAAAATATTCATTAAAATGAAATGGCAGAACAAAAGACAAAGAGGTAGAAGCATTTAATCATAAAAATTCTGCACATGGAAAGGATTTTCTGGCTGATTTTTATGGCTTTGGAGGGCCCCAGGAAGATGGCATCTCTTGGAACTTCTGATTAAAACCAAAATCCCAGGAGAGACATCCAGACACCCTGAGAGGCAGCAGGCACCTGCCAACTCCCCTGCCAGCACCTGAAGGATTAGTTTCTCTGAGAAATGAAGCAGATCTGGTTAATTTTATAAAAACTGATGTGTTTTCAATTAGATTCATGGCAGGCTGGTACTGAGGAACTCACCTGGGCATGACAGTGGGGATGGGACCAGTGAAGGAAGTGGAACATTCCCACATTCCTGTCTCTGACCATCTGTGGGGGCACAGGGTGGGATTTTTCCCTGCAGCAGCAGTGGATTTGAAGGGCACAGCTACTGGGAACCTCCCAGGGAAGCAGCTGGGAGCAGCAAGGGGTTGAGTTCTCGCTGGGCACCAGAGCTGCCCCCAGCCCTGCCAGCTCCCCTCCCTCCCCAGCCCTGATTTGCTGGGAGTTGGGAGCTCCCTCATCCCTGGCCTGCAGCCTCCAGGGCCACCAGAGCCATTTAAACCCCAGCCAGAGCTGAAAAAGCAAAAGCACTCATTTCCCTGGGCAGGCAATAAAGCAGGGCCCCCCAGCCCAGCCCAGCCCAGCCCAGCCCAGCCAAGCCCAGCTCAGGCCCAAATGGACTTGTTAAAGCTGGGTTTTACAATTCCAGCTCCCACGCTGCTCCTCACAATCCCAAAGTGCCCCGAGGCACGGGCAGAGACATGGAGAGCAGGTAAATGGGAATGTTTCAATGCAAGTGGGAAAGCAGCTGTAGCATTTGCTTCTAAAACAAACTGAAAAGGCTCTCTACAGATGTTGGTAGGATTTGATTGGCAAACAATTTTCTAAAAATAACCCGTGTTTTTAATGGACAGCTGGTCAGTGGAGCAGTTAATATTCTGCTTTTCAATAAAGCAAGAAGTTTAGAAGCCCATGAAATCCCATTTATCTGCACAGGGCTATAGATTCCTGAATCACTGACTGGAAAAATAAGGGAGTTGCTTGATAGGTTGGAGTGGCCCTACCAATAATGGACTTTAAATGGATACAAAACTGATTGACCTTCCCACCCTGTGATGCCACAGGCCTCTGAAACACACAGGGAAAAGAGATTTTTGCAGGGCTTTTTTCCCCACAAAAGGACCAGTTAATGAAAAGGTATCAAAGCCTCCATAACATCCAAATTATAATTTGGATGCAAATCAAACAAGCAATTTAATTAAGAGCCTGCTAATTGGTACAATGCTCCTCGGCTGCAAATGCTTCAGTGTGAAAGATTTTCGTCTCTTGGGTGTTTGTTTAGACATTGCTCTGTTTCTGTTTTATCTTGTGTTTCCCAGGAAATCCTTGTAGCCCAGACTCCAACACACAATCCCAAAGATTCCCAGGAAAGAAAGTGCTGGGACAATTTATCTGATGCCACCAGCCCAAAGCTACCTGCCATTCTAATTTAAGCACTCAGTGCCCTCTTGAAAAGCAATCTAGTGGAGAAAATTCAAGTAAATAAATAGGTAAATAAATAAAAACCCAAAGGTAGGTACCATTTTAGGACATTTCTAAGGCATTCCAACTTTATCCCTGCAAATAAAATGGAATATTGCTATTTTTATGTACTGTGTGAGTCAATATTCAAGCTGCAGAGAGAGTTTCGAAGATTTTCTATTCAACAACAAATGAGCAAAAAAAAAAAAAATATATATAAAATTCAATATCATTCACTTTGTATAGGTAGGTTTGGTGATGTCTGGAGCTGCCTAAGCCTGTCCCCCCCACCAGGATTACACCACCCAAATCCACTCTCCCGTCATCCCTGAAAGCTGTTTATTGTCACTGTTCATAGCAATATGCAGGGATCAATAATTAAAGCACATTCCTAATTTTTGATCCCTGCTCCTTACCCAATGGATGGAGTCCCCATCCCTGGAGCTGCTCAGGGAAGGACTGGATGTGGCTCAGTGCTCACACCTGGGGATTGGTCCCAGGTTGGACTCCATGACCCTGGAGGGCTTTTCCAACCTCCAGGATCCTGGGATTTGCAGGGCTCACTGATCAAACACAGCACAAAGGTCACTCCCTGTGTTTCAGCAAACTCTTGGAGCTTCTCTCCTCTGTCACAAAAGCTTGAAAGCCAAACCAGAAGCTCCAGTCTGGAGCATCTCCTGCCTTCTAAGGGAGCCCATACAGAGCATCAAGGACTGCTCAGCTCCTGCCCAGCTCCTACAGTGTTCTGCATCACCACAGAAACCTGTTCGCTGCATGAGAGATTCCAACAATCCTTTCTTTCAATTATTCTGATAAAAAAATAACATTCCCTGCCCACCAGGTAAGCTTTCCAGCAATCACCATCCCTGTCCTCAGCAATCACACAGCCTGGGCTGTTTTTCCATCCCTTGGATGCAGCAGCCTTTGGTTGCACAGCTTTAATTTCCAGAGCAAATGGCCCACAGATGCTGTGTCAATATAGACATGAGACAAACACAGCCGGTTGCCAGTTTGGGCTCCCTGCCAAGAGATGGAATCACCACTTGTGTTAACGGGAGCCCTCTGGCAATTCCTCAGCCTGGCTCCAGCCCAGCAGCTCCGGCTGACAGGAGCCACCCCAGCCCAGCTCTGCCTCCTGCTCCGGTCTCCTCGCTCCACCAGCACCACCCAGGGCACCAAAGGCAGGTTCCTGCTGCAAGGAGAAAAGTGCAGCTGCTCATTAAAGCCTGCAACGCCGTTTGTTGCTGTTTGCCACAGCACAGGTACACGGTGCCCTTGTCCTCCCGGCCATTCCCGGTGAAATCCTCCTTGGGATGAGCAGTCAGCTCCAGGTGTGGGTGCCAAGCTTCAACCCCGTGCACCCAGAATTGCTTCTAATGTGTTAAGGGGCTGGAAGAGCCCCCGGAGGTGGGCAGCCCCCCGAGATGGGCAGCGCAGCGAGCTCCGATCGATGCCTGCTTCATATGCTCAGAGGACCACAATCAAATGTCATTATTTGTGAGGTTCTACTTGACTTCACATCCCCGGTGCAGAAAAGGCTTTATCGATCCCTTCACGTGGAGGAGAAGGGCAATCACAGAGCCTGACTGGAATAACCCCTTTGGCATTTTGCAGTAAAACAATAGCAGCTGCTGGCAGCCTTTAAAGTCACAGGGGCGCTCAGGAATCCCACTGAAGGCTCCCAACAAGCTGACAGCACAAAGGTTGATGTTATCAGCCCCTCTCCCACAACCAAAGGGCGTTTTCCAGGTTTTTTCCTTCATTATTTTTTTTTCCCCTTCTTGCATCAGTGTTCTTGGGAGGTACAAGGGCTGTTCTGTGCTGGATACCCTTGGTGGCAGGCAAAGGAAATTTCCTTTCTCCTGCTACCTCCCATTCCTGCCACCTCTACTAAATTAGGAAATTCCTCAGGACTTGCTGCCTACTCTGGTAAATTTATAGAAAACACCTATTTTTTACCCTTTCAGACCCCTACTTTCAAAAAACCCCAGCATTTTACAGGTGACTGCCAGTAAAACTCCTGTGTGTTTTCACTGTCCAAAAGAGATCTCCCTAGGTTCTTCCTCACTTCTCCCTTTGCTCCTGCACATATGGCTGTTTTTATCACTGCTGATTTTTGCTACAAGAAAAAAAAGGTGAACAGCAATGGAAAAGCTTTCTTCCCACCAGTCCTAGAGCACCAGGGACTCAGCCCATGTGCAGGAGGAAGATTTTTCCACCTCTATCAAACTGTTTAAAAATACAAACACATTTTTCAAGTCAGGCTTTCTTTCATCTCTCTCTGTCCCATTTATCACCTCTTGAATGTCAGAGATGTCAAATTATGTAAACATGAGCCACCTATATAGATGGAAGGCAGGTAAACAGCTCCAAATAAGCATCCTGTGCAATCCTCAGGGAAAATGTCCCACAAAATGCTTACTCCCACTTGATTCTGTGGAATGAGCCCTCCCTTTATGCTTTCAAGAGACCTACCCCTCAAGAATCAAGAAATGCAGTTAATCCAGCAGAAAAGGCAGCATCAAGGTATCCTCCAGCACTGAGAGAGACTACAAGACTTCCTGACAGGAGTCAGACTAGAAAAAAAAATTGCTTGGGGGTTAAAAAACAAACAAACAAAACCTGGGAAGAACAGAACAGCACAATTCATCTGTGTGTCAGATGACAAGTCCTAATCCCAGGCCATAAGGCAGAGGATGCAGACCAGTAAGGGCATGTGGCTGTCATGGGACTGGAGGATGACTGCAAACCTGTGTGCTGCCTGCATGGGATCTTTCCAGAGTAAATATTCCGAGTGCCAGATGGAGAGGAGCCTTCAGAGCCCTGTGCTGCTTTGCTAGGCTGTGCTTTCTGCAGGCTGTGTCTCTCCCTGCTACATTTTTATTTGTGTGTACATCCTTTATTACTGAACCCAGTCAAACACAGCTTTCCAGGTGAGGGGCTACATCCTCCCTCACCATCCTGGTCATCCCAAACAGACCCAGGACAGGCACCAGCTCCTCATTTTCCAGTATCAGCATGAAAATGGAGTTCTGGCTGCTTTAATGAGATAATTTCATCTGAAAGTCGAACAAAAATGTGGATTAAACCCAGGGTAAGTTTTCTGTATCAGTGATTTTCCACACAGTCAATTACCAAGGGAATTCTGAAAGTGAAAGGAGGACTGGCTAAACCCTGTCTGTCAAAATCATGAAATATTCACCTAGCCATAAAACAAACCTCTTCAGAATGTGCAGGCAGCTGTTTTGCCACATCTGGCCAACTTCAGCTCTCTTTCCAATGGATGACAGGAAAACCACATATTCCAGGTCTGAGTGGGAACCTTCACAGAGAGTTTCATACCTGGAAGTCTCACAATGAGGAAAGACTTCTAAAGACCATCCAATTAACAAATCCTCACTAGCTGGAGTTCCACTGGGATGGCAAATCAACCTTACTGAACAAACAGGCCAATAGTCAGAATTCCAAATGCCACAGATGTGCATGGATTTATAGTTGCTTTTCAAATGGAATTAGCAAACAAAGTGGCCTTTTTGATTCCAGAGTCCAATATCAACACAGCTGGGAAGCCCAGTCACTGAAAGAGGGAACTGTGTTGTAAGGTGAGCTTAGAAACTCCTCCAACAGGGCTGGGAACTGGGGAACTGCTCTGCATTCTGATTTATTTCTATTTTTAGACTTGCGAGGTTTGTAATTAATGGCTCGAGGACATGAGGAGAATTGGAACAAATCTCAGCCTCAGCTTCCTCTGCATGTTGTTAATGGCTGCTCTGGCCACTAATGTGCTCCAATTTTCCCCACATCAAGCTCATGTGATCCAAGCTGCAGGAAAGAGAGTGGATTTGTAATCGTCTCTCTGATGTACAGGATAATTGCTGACTTTTATCAGACAGCAGTTAAACAAAGACTTGGAAAGAAATAAATATTCCTTAATTGCAGCACTGCCACTGCTCACAGTGGGAGAGCCTCTGGAAGGAGTAGCTGGTCCCCATTATCACTGCTACACACTCAGAAATGTAGGAATGAGCTGAGTTGCATGCAGGGATTTATTTATTTCCCAACTGGAAGTGTGGGTATGTGCTTTTATCACCACGGAGAGCAAGAATTCCTGTGGGAATTTGCCACGCTTGTGGGAAGAGCAGGAGGCCACCCCTACACCCAAACAGGCAGAGAAGCTCCCAGTTCCTCCCAGCCAGGGCAAACCCTCCACGGGTGATAAACAGGTTTTACTCACACACAAAACAAATGAATGATCTCATTTTATCTGTGTGGAATTAGCACTGAGAGCATGAAATACATTTCTAGAGCCAACCTTCCTTTCCTCCTTGCTCCCTGTAAAACAAGCTTTGACTCCTGAAGCTCTGCAGTCTGAAAAAAGACAAACACATGCATTTATAGCCCTGAATAGAAATTACTCCCTTGGAGCTGAGCTTGCTTCTACCCCCAGGACATCCCAGTGAAAGAATCCCTGCACTTTTATATTCACAAATGTCACCAGCACTTACTTCTGCACCTGTGATGCCTTGAGGATATTCCATAAAAAAAAAAAAAAACAAAACACAACAACAACAACAAAAAACACAAACAAAATAGCCCACCAAAAAACCAAAACCAAACAAATCCAAAACCAACAACTCCCTCCCCCCCAAAAAAATCAAATCTAAAACAAAAAAAAAAACCCAAAGCATAAAAAAAATAAATCATGCAAGCAATCCCTCCCCAAGGCAAGGCTGCTGTCAGGATTGCTGAGAGCTGGACCTTAATGCTCTGGGTTCCTGTCTGAAGGGATCTGCAGCAAGGCACACGTGTGAAGCTGCCACTCAGCAAATGCCCCAGAGTTTAGAGCCAAGAAAGACACAAAAAGAAAAGGAAATAATGGTGCTAAACATCTAACTGTGAGGAGATCAGCCAGGAAATAAATAAAATAAATAAAATGTTATACATAGTGTGATGTGGGCTCACAAAAGTGCCAGTAACAGATTAAACACATTTATTTTACTGTTTTCAACCACTGCTGTATTTTCCACTATGCCTTTCCTCCTAAAGCTTTCCTTTTAAACCATCACAAACTCAACAAACTCATCCCAGTCCCATTTCAGTAGCTCAGGGCAGCAGGTGTTTTGCTCAGGGCAGGAATTTGGAGACACGTGGTCAGTGTGGCATCAGGTCCAGACTTTCCCAGCATCACAGAATATCCTGAGTTGGAAAGGACCCACAAGGATCAGGGAGTCCAACCTGAGGCAAACATCTAAAAGTTCAGAATTCAGCAGGGAAGGTTTAATATCAAGGGGGATTAAGTGCTGATTAAAGGGAGCATCCCTCAGAACAACCTGGAATTTGCTCGTTTTCCTCTCTTTGTCCCCGATTTCAGGAGAGGGGGGCCCAGTCCCCTCAGTATTTTAGGATCATGGAATTACTTAGGTTGGAACATGTTCTAAGATCATTGAGTCCAACTGTCCCCCCAGCACTGGTAAGGCCATCAATGACCCATGTCCCCAAGTGCCACATCCACATGGCTATTAAATAGGGGAACTGGGACTCCACCACCTCCCTGGGCAGCTGTGCCAGGGCTGGACAGCCCTTTTGGGGCAGAAATATTCCTGAAATCCAACAGAAACCTGAACAGCAGCTCTGGCAGCTCTGAGGAGACTGAAGCATGGTGACACCCCCCAGTTTCAAGGGTGGATCCCAGTGACTCCAGGGCAGGTCCCTGTGCCATTACCTTGCTGTGCTCCTCCCAGGAGTTGCTCCAGGTCCAGTAGTGAGCTTTGTAAAGCCCAGCCCTCACTGCCATCAGCTCGTTGCCACGATAATAGAAAATGGGCCTGGAAGGAGAGCAGAGCTGCATGAGAAACACCAACAGCCTGGGCCCAGCCTCCTGATAAGGGCCACAAACCCCTTAATGGCATCCCACTTCCCATGTGGATATCAGGCAGGAACAGGCTGCCTCCTAATAGTCTCCTCTGCAAGGTTTTCAATTAACATTTCTTAAAGTGTTCATCAAGTTGAGAGCTCACACGGTGCAAGAATGAAACATTATCCAGCTTGGCTGCCAGTGATTGTTAATCCTTGAACTCTCAGCCCCTGGGATTTCCTCTGGAGCGTGGCGGTTTCAACGTCAAACAGCTCTCAAGTGCCTGGCTGGGAGGGAAAAGTGGGATTCACAGGCTCTGGGATGCTCAGGCTCCTCTTCCCACAGCTCTGCCATCGAGCTGGCAGTGTCACACAGGCAGGGTGGCCAGGAGGACACCAGATGCCAGCATGTTCTGGATGACATCTCTGAGAAACTCCACATGGCAAAACCTGGCAGCCAGACATGCTGTGGTTTTTAATTCCTCTCCGTTTTTCCCCCCCAAACCTCACTCTGCAGCATGTAAACACGCTGCTAAAGCTGCACTTGTTCCCAGAGGTTTCCCTAATTAATAATTCATCCAGGAAATGCATCTCACTCGCTGCATCTGTGCTGCTCCCTGGGCATCCCAGCCACGTTCCTGCTGGTTTTCCCAACAAAACACTCTTGGTTTGTTTGAGGGAACAGCACAAAATTTTACTGGAAGGAGCTATCTGCAGGAGAGTGAGTTGATCTGTTGCTGCAGCTCCTCTTTCCAGCTCTTTTGGGGCTGCTAACAGGACTCCAGGGTGGAGCTGTTTGTCACTGTCAGGGGGAACCTTTGTCTTTCCTTCTCAGATGCCACTCCAGAAACGATTCACTCTGGTGATGCCACCTGGAAAAACCAGTCCCTAAATGCACAGTGAAATTTAAATATCCCTGTCTGAATGACAGGAGTGGCCTCAGAGCTCTTGCAGCCTCACAGTAACAATAAGCCTCACTCCTTTGTCACCAAGAACTGTCACCAGGAACAAAGGGGAAACAACTCTGTCACCAGGAACAAAGGGAAAACAACTTGGTCCCCAGGAAGAAGGGGAAGCTGCTCCCAGAAAAGTCCATTCCTGCATCCTTAACACACCTGGAAGTGAAAGAAAGGCAGCAAAAGAGACTTGCCAAAGTGCAGCACCTGATCTAAACCAATGCCATCAACAAAACCTCCCAAAAATATTCCACACAGCACTCCAGTCTCCTTTTCCTTGCCATCAACAGCCAGAATGTGACCAGTTATTATGTGCCCCCCTGACTGAAGGTTTTAGGTTTTTCCTTTTAAAAAATTACATTTTCTATTTCGAAGGAGGATTCCACCTTGTACTCAATATTCTGATACAAATTATTTCTTTCCCCCTCCATTCACTTTTCCTTTTTAAGCTTAAAACAACACAACAACTGCATCTCCAGGTAACACTCAGGTGTGCTCCTTGCTTAATGGGCACAAAAGGAATTGCACAGCACAAAAGGCTCTCATCCAACAAGGAAAAGAGCTCCAAAAATGTTTTCCATGCATAAGTTTCCTTGCTATCTCCCAAAGAATATGACTGTAGTCAGATTTCCCAGGCTGCCAAATTCCTCACCAAAATCCCAGCTCCAAGACCTCTCCTGACCTCTGATTTCCAGTAAAATATCTGCTGGCAGGATTTGCTGTCCGATCTTGGTGCCTGTGCCCAAGAGCTGACAGTACATAAAGATTCTGGGTCTTCCACCCAAATCCATCCCTGCACAAGCATTCCCAGATCCAGGACTTTGGGAAGAGGGTTTTCCTGATGTTTCCAGGCCCTCTGCAGCAGCACAGCCTTTACCTGCCAGCTCTGCAGCAGGACAAGGACCCAGCACACTCCGGGCAGCTTTTACAGTGATAAATAATGGATTCTACCCTAGCCATGCTCCAGTTCTCAGGCTTTTATCTCCCCTCCTGCCATATGTTGTTCCAGGGATCCCTGCTAACCCTGTGACATTTTCATCTGTCCCCAGACTCCACTGTATGGCAACATGCCACATGTCAGGAATTCCCACCTCGGCTTGTTCCAGCGGAGCAGGAGCGCAGTGGGAAGCTCTGCTGCTGCATCCATTCTGTTTATATTAAATACTAGTGAGCTACTGCTAAAAAAAAAAAAAACCCAGCCCCAAATTTGGCATCCCTTCAGGCAGGAGCAGGGCTGGCAGCTCTGGGATAATCACTGACCTGTCAATTAGCTTGCCCTGCAGGATGACAGGTAAAAGGTCGATGCCATCAATCTGTCTGTCACTGGGAGGCTGCAGATTCGCCAGGGAGAGGCTGGTGCTGAACAGATCCATCACACTGCCCAGCTGATGGCTGACCTGCAACAAAAAAAATCAACAGAAACACTTTTGCAAAGAGCCCTTCAGGAAAATCTATATGGAAACAGGCTCCCTCCAAAGCTCCCTGAAAACCTTTCCCTTTACACTGCTGCAGCCACCAGCAAATTCCTCTGAAAACAAGAAAGCAAAGAAAACAATCCCTACTTCTCCACTTCCAGGGAGAATTTGCACTTTGATTCCTGGTGGTTTTTTTCCCATTTTTCTCTCCCTCTCCTCACTCCTTTGTATCCCTTTTCCAGGAGTGTGTTATCACGGGGCTCAACTTAATTTAGCAAATTCCAGCTCATTTGTGGACTGAAAAATCAGCGCTTACACCAAGGGAAAAAGAAGTCCTTGATTTGTTCCCTTCCCCAGGTCATCTCTGGAGTCCAGAATACCCTGAGAGAGTTCCCAGAAAGCACAGGCATAGATGGATAATAACAAAAAGAGCCTGATGACTTCATCTGCAAACCATTTCCAACAATTCAAGAACTGTAAAGTTGTGGTATTTTTAGTCCAAATTTTAATAAGGGAGAAAAACATCTGGGTTTGGCTTCAATGGAGATGTGCAAGGGTTTTTTTTCCCCTTTTTCCTTACTTGGAAGCCATACTCATCTCTCTGCTCTTAATTATTTATACTTTAAAACCCTACAAAGTCTGTTCTGCCTGATTGTTTCTGAGTCTTTGCTCCCTCCCTGATTGTGGGAGCTGTTGTAGGGTGTTTAATTAGTCAGTGACACACTCAACTACAGCAGATGCTGCCAGCTCAGGAGCACCAGGATGCACCAGCATGAGATGTGACAGGAAAAGAGCATTTTCAGCCACAGCACTTGTTGGGAAACAAGAAACCACTGGATACAATCCCATAGCTGTGTGCACCAAAGCATTTTCTGATTAAAATCCAAGTCCAATCCCAACAGAACAATGTTGGGGCTATCAAAGACTTTTTACCTCTGATTCCTTCTACTCACAAACAGACCCCCAGCCTCTAAGCTGACACAAATTACTTAAATGTGACAAATGATGACATGATAAATTCTGGCTCAAAAATAAAGAAAATAAAAAGGGATACTAAACCTTGTATTAAGAAGCTGGGCTGAACAAAGTGAACACAAAGGAAGAATTAAGAAATTTAAAAAAAAAAGAACTGGAGAAAGCAACATGCAGGGGCCTAATTACAAGTTTAACATTACAATATCACATTACTTGATTACAGTCATTTCAATTTTTAATGGCTTTCATTCATCAGGAGGTGTTGGCAGGAACACATCTTATTAAAGCTGCATGTAAGAATCCTGCCACAATTCCTTGGGAAGAAACAAAGTGCAAAGCTTGAAGCACAAGAGGAAACCTGGCTGTGGAAATCCTTGGGAAAGCAGCTGGATCAGCTGACCAAGACCAACAGGTCCTGGGCCCTTGAGTTCAGGATTTATCCATGGCCACTGCCTGGGAAAGGTCCTGCTCAGCCTGGCCTTGGGGCAGGGACAAAGGGAGATGTTTCCCAGAGAAGCTGTGGCTGCCCCAGCTCTGGAAGTGCCCAAGGCCAGCTTGGATGGGATTTGAAGAGAATTTATTCCTTATTTTAGAGCAGCCTTTTCTTCTCCTTAAAATGATTTTAACCATCTAGTCCCACCTCCTGGCTCCAGCAGGGCCATCCCAGAGCAGAGAGCACAGGGTGGTGTCCAGGTACTTCTGGATGTCTCCTGAGGGAGCTCCACAGCCCCTGTGGGCACCGAGGGAAGCAGCTCTGCCTCATGTCCAGCTGGCACTTCCTGAGATCAGCTCCTGCCCATCCCTCCTGTGCCACAGCTGGGCCCTGGGAGCAGAGCCTGGGTCCTGCTCTGTCCCTCCCTGCACAAGGACGTGGCTGAGGTCCCTCTGAGCCCTGCTCTGAGCCCAGTCCCTGCACAAGGACATGGCTGAGGTCCCTCTGAGCCCTGCTCTGAGCCCTGTCCCTGCACAAGGACATGGCTGAGGTCCCTCTGAGCCCTGTCCCTGCACAAGGACGTGGCTGAGGTCCCTCTGAGCCCTGTCCCTGCACAAGGACATGGCTGAGATCCCTCTGAGCCCTGTCCCTGCACAAGGACATGGCTGGGCTGAGGTCCCTCTGAGCCCTGTCCCCCAGGCTGGGCAGCTGCAGCTCCCCATGGCTGCAGTTCAGGCCACGAGCAGCTCCCAGCTCCTGGTGGGCTCCTCCCTGGGCTCATTGTCACCTGCAGAGCTCCAAAAGGAGCAGCTCCAACCTCTCCTGCTCCTCCCACCCACCCCAGAAGCCAGCCCCTGGTGGAGCCCTTTTGTAATCAGAGCTCTCACAATTTCCCCATCTAATCCAAAAGTCACTTTTCCTGTTGTGGCTCCATCCCAGCACCTCAATCTTTTGATAAGAGGCAATGGCTGACCCCGGGCTCGTGCCTTTAATGTCACCTCATTTATCCAGAGTGTGGGGACAATCCTGGGGGGCCTGGACACAGTCCCCTTGTCCTGGCCCTTATTAACCAGCACCAGATGTAGATGACTCTCTTTAATCATCCAATTACGTTTCTGGTCTCAGACAACATTTTTGCTGTGAAGCAGAGAAAACTTCTTAAGGAAATTAAATGCCCATGCCACAGCCACTTGGATTTATCTGTGCTCTGCAGCACCACACTGAAGAAGGAAAAAGGGAGGAAAAAAAAAAGGTTAATATTTATATAAAACTTTGAAGTATTTTCAGAGAAAAATGAAAAAATTACCATTTTTCTCCTGTCAACAGGGCTCTTTCATTCTAGTTGCTTTTCCCTTTTATTTATTTCATTTTTTCAAGAAAAGAAAAAGAAAAAATCCAGAGAGGGCAACAGCCCAGAGAAAATAAATAATATATAAACGGAGGGAGATCAGATATTGCTGTATCAGTGAGGAACAGCCGGTATTACGCACGTAAGGACGGATTTTTTTTCCCCCTCCTTCCCTCCCCTCTTTTTAATAAACTCTCAGTATCCACACAACGTCTTTAAGAAAATGAAATCCTTTTGCTGTGGGCCACGGCGCTGGAAGAAATAGTCCCCAGTGCTGTTATCAGCGCTTTCAAGCTTTAACTCTGAATCAAAGGCGACAATTAATAAAGTCGCCCCCGCCAGGAATGGAAAGGAGGAAAGCTAAATATTTGAAACTGGGTGAACAAATGTCAGGGTGTTTTTAAATAAAATCCTTTTACAGTTATCACAGCGAGCAGACCTGATATCCCTGTCTAATTCAATTTCAATTTGCGCCCCATGGGAGATAGGGAAGAAAAGGTTGCAATGCTGTCTTTGGGTTGATATGTTCTTTTCTCCTTCAGGAAGCAGGCACGAGAGAGGAAGGGGAGGAGGGTGAGGGGAGAGAGGAGGAGGAGGATTCAAATACCAATAGAATATGATTTTTTTTTTCCAGCTGGATCCTTCCAGAAGGCAGATGTGATGTGGGGAATGTTGAAACGCTGATTTGTTGTGAATTCACCTGGAAAACGGAGCCGAGGAGGGAAGTGCAGCGAGGCTGTTTGTGTGGGAATAAATATTCCTGCTGGGGGAGCAGAACTCACTGAGTGTTGATGCCAAGAGCAACACACACTCCGGAGGCATCTCTCCCCTCCAAAAAAACCTGCAAACCAGCCAACTGCACCAATTACCCCGAGCTCCACAGAGAGCCTGGCAGGTGCTCCCACCCTGTCTCCTCACTCCTCGTGTTTAAATGGAGGTGCTGCTTTATTCCAGCACATGAATGTGCTCTTTAATAAAAACAAAACCCCCCAGCCTTATGTATCAATAAAATTATTAAGAAACTGCCAGATAGAATCATGGAATGGTTGGAGTTGGAAGTGACCACAAAACCCATCCTGTCCTGCCATGGCAAGGACACCTTCCACTGTCCCAGGCTGCTCCCAGCCCTGTCCAGCCTGGCCTGGGGCACTGCCAGGGATCCAGGAGCAGCCACAGCTGCTCTGGGCTCCTGTGCCAGGGCCTCCTCACCTTCCCAGGGAGGAATTTTTTCCCTATATCCCATCTCTCCTCGCACCCTGGCAGTGGGAAGCCATTTCCCCTTGTCCTGGCACTATCTCCCCATATAAAAAGTCCCTTTCCTTCCTTTTCCCAAGGCACTGGAAGGCTGCAATGAGGTCGCCCTGGAGCATTCCCATCAGCAGCCAGAGTTTTCCACACAACAACTGGATTTCACTGGCCAGACACACAAATTTTCCTCTCCTGGCTGCACTTGTTCCCTCTGAAACAGCTCCTGGCCCTTCCCTTGCTCCTCAAATTGAAAGAAACAACCACTGCCCTGGGAGCAAACCCAGCACAGGAAGGACCTGACCCTTCAGCTTTGTGCTGAAATTCAGCTCTCCCAAGCCTTTCTTTCCTTCAACTCTTGAAAAGAAGGAGCAACGAGAGACTTGGAAGCAGCTTTCCCACATTTCACAGCCACTCGGAGTGCACAGGATGGGGCTGAGCAGTTAAAACTCCCAGAGGATGGTGAAGCTACAGCAAGGTACAGAAAAAGAAGCCAAAAATGCAGTGGTGGACACAAGTCTCTCACCTGTGGTCAGGGCTGCTGAGGGAGCAGTGCTGGAGCCTCGAAGGCAAGAACACAAGCAGAAAACACAGGTGAGTTTCTATCACAGTTACTGAGCAGCAGCAGATAAGGAGGATTTGAAGTTCAGCACGTGCTTAAGGGTGATACTGGCACGCTGGAGGAGGGATTTTGGGTGCATCCTAAAATCTGGGAGCTCCAGGCACAGCTCAGCTGCCCAGCCCACCCTGCATACACAGCTCTGCACAGCAATGCCTCTTCCCAGGAATTCAAACAGCAGCTCCCAAAAACTACCTGGGAGAGGGGTCTCAGCCAGGCAGAAAAGAAGCAGGCACAAGGATTTCTCTCTCCTCCTGTTCTTAATTATCCTCAGAGTTACTACAATGGAAAGAATTTTTAAATTTGGGCATTTTCTTGTCCCCATTTATAATGCATGTTTACTTTTAGCACATTATTTAGTTTGGACTCAGCAAACAAAACACTCAGCTGCAGTTTCATGTTCTTCTTTGCTAGCCCAGGGCTGTTGTACTTGGCTTGCAAAGGCTTTATGGAAATGTTTAAATTTAAACAAAAAGACTGTTTTCATTTCAAATTAGAAAAATAATAAACCATCCTTGGTAGGTTTGGTGAACTCTCGAAAAATAATGAAACCAAAGCACCCTCCTGCCCTCAGCTGCAGATCTGAGCTGTCTCATGGTCCCTCCTAAATGTAAATGATAAATTATCATTAGCCTGCCTCAATTAAACCACCCCAATGGAATGCAACTTCCACAAATGTTTTATTTATGACCAGTTTGCAGGCTCGAGCACAGTGCCCAGTTAATGAAGGATCACTTTCTGCAGGGCTCAGAGATGCTCACCAGGGGGAGGGGGCTGTGCTGTCCCTGGGATCCTGCAGCAGGATTGATTGCATCCTTCTGTAATGAGAGCTGGGACAAGGGGGGCTGGTAGTGCCACTGGGGGGTTATTTTGAAGTGATCATATCTGCTTTTGTGTACAGGCAGCACAGAGCAATAATGTGCTGTCTAAACCTCTCTGAGTGGAACTTTCATCAAGCACCAAAGTGAGAGATGTGAGGGTCAAACCACTCAGTACCTCAGGGCATGGAGAGTGTGGGGAACAAATTCCTGCTCCTTACACAGCAATTTGTTCCAACACATGAGAAATATCGAGGTCCAAAAGAGCAAAGGGTTTTAAAAGATCAGGAAGACAAGAGCAGACCCTGGGTGCTCACAGCAAAGTTGAACACAGACCCTCTAAATGCAAATTTGCATAAAAATGGCACTGTTGTCCAGGGCAGCAGCAGCAGCAGCTCCTTATCCACACACAGCCGGACTTGGGGCACGGCAAAAGTGTGAAGCAAAGTGTGAAGCAAAGCCCCCTGAGCCCAGCAAGGAGCTCTGCACTCCCTGCAGCCCCCAGAGGCACAGACTCACCCCTCCTGCAGGGATGTGGCCGGGCCACCAGGCGATGGCCGGCTCCCTCATGCCTCCCTCGAAGGTGGTTTGTTTGCCACACAGGAAAGGCCCATTGCTTCCTCCTAGGGACAGAAAAGAAACCTTAAAACCCCACAAAACACCAGCATTCCAAAAAACCACTGTCACCCAGGCTGGTTTGAAATGAATTCTTGTTTCTGCATGGATGCTTCTTCAAATAACACGGCCAGAGTAGGGGTTTTTGTTATTATATCCTTGTTTGTTGTGTTGTGGTTTTGGGTTTGTTTTTTTTCAATATCCATTTGTGATGAAATTTTAGGAGTGTCTTTTCAGCACAGGGAGAAAGTGACAGTTAAACACACCTTGCTATCAACAACCAAATTAAAAACAAACCCCAAACAAACAGGAAATACTTCGCTGGTGTTTTCCTTCCCTCTAAGGGTCTTAACTGCTGCCTGTAACCAAAGGAAATCTGACACTTTCAGGCAGAAATAGCATTTTTTCATAATGATTTTAAGTTTTATAGTACCAGAACTATATTAGATGAAGGTATAAGAGAGAAGAATAATTCGGCATTCCCAGAATGGTCACTCTCAGAGATGGCCAGGGCTTTGCAGGAATATCTGGAGTTTTAACCCAAACTGGGAGCTCAGCTGGCCAAGGAACAACCAGGGAGGTCTCATAACTGATTCCAGGTCACACAAAGTGAAAGCCAGTGGCTGAGCTGGAATCAGAACTCAGGTTACTCCCTGCTCCATGGTTCAATAACCACAAG
This sequence comes from Anthoscopus minutus, assembly GCA_013399455.1. NCBI lineage: Eukaryota > Metazoa > Chordata > Aves > Passeriformes > Paridae > Anthoscopus > Anthoscopus minutus. Next base: position 662,253 of record VWYI01021262.1, on the reverse strand, counting down.
CCAAGCCTGGCTCCAAAGAGAAGAGAGCAGGTTCTAAAATCCATTTGCAGTGATTTGTTTCAGGGAAACCATCACTTAAACAAAAGAAAATTTGTTAGGTAACAAAAATCACTTCTCTTCTTGATATTTTTCATGAGAGCTAAAGAATAAGGGACTCTTGAACTCTCTCTAATTGCAGAGAAGGCTGAAATATGCATTTGGCAGATGAAGAGTAAACACCCTGCTAAGTTACTGGGCCTGGTTCTCCATAAATTACAGAATATTCCCTCCCTGACAGTGCAAATACACACAGGTAACAGCAACACTGGGGCAGGAAAAATTCCATTTGGCCAACAACAGCTCCTCCAACAGTGACCAGAAGCACTGAACATAAATTATTCCACACATAAATACTCTGTCTTCTGAGGCTTCTCCTAACTCATAACACAGACCCCACACACAGGGGTTTTTCTCTCCTCAGAGAGAGAGATTTAAGCCCTGATTTCCCAAGGTTAGGTTTGTTCAACTGAGCCTCACCTTGTTTGGGAGCAGAAATGAGAGCAGCCCCATTATCAGAGGTGAAAAACACGAAGGTGTTCTCACTGATCCCCAGATTCTGGAGGTGCTTCAGGATTTTCCCAATGCTGTCATCGATTTCCCGCACAGCATCCCCATACCTGAGGCAAAAGGAAATGCAAAACACTCAAAGCAGCAAAAGAAAAGGTCAGCACAATGTGTTCAGTGCATTCAATTTGTAGCTGTGCTGCAGAAATCCTTCTCATGCATCAGGTTTTCTGCTGCCACTGCAAACTTTTGTGTCTCTGGCCTGTAGAGAGCAGCCCCTCTGGGTATGGAGGGTCAGGGCTTGCCCAGGTGTGAGCCACACTTGGGCAGAGAAATTCAGCCATAAAATTCACAAACAGAGGCAAACCCAACTTGCCACAGACTGGGAGGTAATAACATGGCTTTTCTTATGGTTAGAAAGTCTCTGAAGCTACGCTCCCAGTGGCTACAGAGCTCTTTGCCTCCTCCAAACTGCGTTTTTAGGAGTGCTTTTCTATTTGCTGGTCTGATTTATAGGCTTTTAGAACAGGCACTAATCATACAAAAGCCTTCTAAAAATTAATCTGTGCCACAGACAGCATTTCATTCCTCACACAACTGGCAAAGGAGCTTAGAGCCCCCCTCCTCCCCCTGGGGTCACGTGAGCTTCAGCTCAGATTAAAGCCAAATTATGAAAGAACAATCCAAGCAAATAATGCATTTCAGCACACACACACTTGAGGAGTGATCCATCCCCTTGGATCCACCAACCACTGCTCAGGTTGGCTGTTCCAGCTGCAGGAGGTGTTAATTAAAACCCCCAAAACCAACATCTCCAAAAGCAGAACTCACAGCCCTCTCTGACTTGTGCCCAGGAACTGTTTGGAGGCATAAACAGGAGCGTGGGTAGCATCAATTGCCCAGTATAAAAAAAATGGTTGCTGGCTGGCCTGCTGCTTGCTAATAAAATCCAGAGCTTCCTGTAAACAATAATAAAAATGAATTTATCCTCTGCCATCGAAATTTCTCCAAAAAAACAAACATAAAGTCACCTTGGCTTAGAAGCCAGTACTAAAATAATACCTGCAGGTAGAGCTGAGTCAAGTTGGCTTCACCTGTCTTCTGATCAATTTTGAAATCTTCATAGTATCTTAAGATAAAAGGAATCAGAGAGGGGGAAAAAATCAATCCTAAGGAATAAACATCACAAAATGGTTTTTTTCCCCTTTTATGGATTTTTTCCCCTGTGTAAGAAGGTGAAAAAGAAGTCACAGTTAACACTCAGCAAACTCTCTTCAGATATTAAAATATGTCACCATAATTGTACTTATGGGAGAAATGGGTAACACAGCTTGATCCAAATTAATGACTTCAAGTTTTGGACAGACCTGAGGGACTGACCTTTTGCTGTAAGGGGCAAAATGCTTAAAAATCTCATGGTGATTCATAAAGAGCTGAATAAAATTTCCGAAGTACACAACAACTTTCAGTGAGACAGAGAAATGCTGGAAGCAGAACTTGGGCTGCTTTGGAAACATTATTTTAGAGGGATCTTCAGCCACCAGTAAAGCAGAGAAGGGGAAGTGCTCAGGGGAGTAACAGCAGTGAAATAAGACAACACCAGAGGGAAAAATGAATGGACAAGAAGGGCCCAGACTGCAGACTGGGAGTTATGCAAACACACAAAATGTTATTCCAAACAGGAAGAGAAGGAACAAAGAGGTCTTTCAGCACAGAATGGGAGCAGCTTCCAAGAGTGCAGTGAAATGCTCACAGGAAGCCTTTAGGATGAGCAAACAGCTCTGGGAGGGCAGCACCACATCCCTACACCATCCACATGGCACTTCCAGGCTGGTCATGGTGCTGGATCTTTATTAACCACAGAACCATGGAGTGCCAGGATGGTCTGGCTTGGAAGGAGCCCTAAAGCTCCCCCAGGTGTGCAGTGGCAGGGGCAGGCAAGGAGCTGGGTTACCTGCCTATCATCTCCCAGTCCCTGTAGAGGGGGATGTTGGGGCGCTCGCTGCTGTCGTAGGGCCCAAAGTGGCAGTTTGGGGACCCAAACCACTCATCAAAGCCGTGCCTCAGGGGGTGGAACTGGGGCCGGTGCCCCAAGTGCCTGGAACAAAAGCAACAGCTCAGAGTTACAACTCTACTGCAAAGAAGCAAAACCTCAGCTCATCAGAACAGCATGCAAGAACACAGTCTCTGCCTAAGAAATCAAAACTCGAAGCATTTCAATCACATAAATGACTCCAGAGCAGTGTCTTGAGCTCTCTCACACTTGGTGCAAGCACAGCCATGCAGACTCACCCCAGTGCTCACTTATATTCCACTTTATTTACTCTCCAATCACTGCTTTCCATTTTTTCCTTCCACTGGTGTCTTCTCCCATGCTGTCTGATGATCAGCACTGATGGACTACACTGCCCCAAACCACTGCAGAGATGCACATAACGTTTTACTTGAGGATTCTGATCTATGACAAGTCCCTTTCATCCCACTGAGCTGCAAAAACACAAGGCAGAGCTCATGAAATGCACCATTCCATCCTCATCCCCTTTATGGAGCATTCACGCTGCCAAAATGGTACAAAGAGACCTGAATGGAAATGAAATGAGGTTTTTGTGTGCACATGTGGACATCAAACACCTTTAGCTACTCCTGATGACAGTTCCTCTCTACTGTGCAGCTTGAAAATCCTCCATCCTTAACTTCCAGATGAAGCTCCTCTCTTATCTCCAGGTTTTGTACTGCAAATTCTGTATTTCCTGCATTTATAGCACCTCAAAGACAGAGAATTCCCATTCTCTCTGTCACTAAAGGGGATCTTGGTAGCTCAATGTTTGTTTAATCATTTCATCTTCCCCTCATGAGCCTGCATCTGCCCCCTGTCCACTTTGTGCAACTTCTGAACATAAAAGGCATAAAATGCATTCCCTGGAGTAAAATGATCCTTAGAGTTACTCTGAGCTGTTCCAAACTAAGTTATTACAGAAATAATCCTCATTTCAGCTATGATTACAGCTTGATGGTGTAACTGCCACTGCAGGTCTGACCTGCAGGATTCCACCCTTTCCCCATTTGCAGATGTGTGCACACAAAAGTCATTCCTGGCTGTTTCTACAGCATGGAGATGGAAAAACACCTTACTCTAAGAAAGCCCTAAAAGAACTTACAGAGACATTAAGGAATGACTGAGATTCAGATCAGTCTCTGCATCTTACAGCACAAAAAATTGAGATTTAATGAAACACAACAAGTTCCACACTGGTCATGGGAAACACTTGACTTTCAATCTTGTAATTAAACCATGGAATTTACTGTCACAGGACACCCTGGAAAGTTTTTAAAAGGGATGATGGAACAATAAGAAAATTTTCTGCTGGAAAACCTCTGTAAGGCCAGGATGAGACTCCAGTTTTACCTTGCATCTCTTTACACCTTTCCAGGGAGCAGGTACCATTCCCAGCCCTGTCCAGGGGAAATTTTTGGATGCACAATAATGCCCTGCACATTCCTACTTAATTCCTGCTAACAGCTGCAAGTCCTTCCAGATTTGCCTTTTTTTCCAAAGAACTGGCACCAATCTGCATTTGCCTTGTTTATTCCTTTTCCCTGGGTGTATGAATTTCCATTTATTAGCACTGAACTGAAGATGATTGCACCCAGCCCACTGAGCTGATCCTTCAGGGCCTTCACTCTCCTGCTTGGATTTGTGCTGATAAATAATTCACTGTCTTAGGGTGCTTTGCTTTCTTCCCAATTCCAGCAGGTGAATCCAACCACAATTCAAACTCATCCTCCTCCAACCTATTAATGAAACTGATAAAGAAATTCCTGTTACTTTCCACAGGAATTCAGTTTATTAATGAAAACCCAACATATAGCAAGAGTCAAAGATAAAAACCATGTAGGTGCTCAAGGCAAATTCCAACAGAATATCCTGGTGTTTTCTGATTAAATAACTGGTATGAGGTGTGGATAAAAGCACAGAGTTGAGGAGTTTATAAATACAAATACACACCCAAATAAAACCCCATCAACTCTTTGTATGAAGATAATATTAAGTATTTACAACAGGAACACTCAGGAATTGATCCCAGCAGGGGGAAGATCCATCACACTTTCCAAAGTTGGACATTTGAGCTTCAAAACAGGTTTTTTTTCCAGCAGTTCTGTTTTTTCTGCTGCTCCTTCCCAACACACACAGAGTGAAATCTCAAAGCAAGAGATCTCCAAATAGATTTACCATTTGCCAATGATCTTATTGGTGTAACCAGCTTTCTTCAGGAGCTCTGGAAGCAGCAATTCAGAATCTGGGATTCCTCCTACTATATCCTGTGGTGTGTATGCTGTGGAAAACAAATCAAAACCACCTTTCTGACTCTTCAAAGTATTACAGCAAACAGCTCATGTATTGGATCAGAAATAGCAGATAGTCTGGAGCAGCAAAGCCATTCCTTGGAAGTCCTCCCAATGGGATGGAGAGAATAAAATGATCCAGGGAGACCAAAGGGAGATTTCCACCCACTTGTGCAAATAATAAAGGGAGCTGCCACCCCAGAGTGGAGGTGAGATCCCTGAAAGGGAGATGTAACAGAAAATCAGGTGCTTCAGGGGTGGTCTTTATGTTGTAAATCTGCTTTGTGTCTTCTAAAACAAAGGCAGCTTTTTCCTAACTCAAACAGCTCATGAAGGTGCTCAGACTGCAAGAGCTGGTATAGGCTGGACCTGGTGATCCCAAAGGTCCTTTCCTACCTAATCCATTCTGTGATTCCGAAATAAATAAGAGTCTCTCTCCGCCCCTGAGACTCTCAGGTGTGGATTTGCTCTGGGAATCAACCTCTGGCTGCTGATTCCTGCCCAGCCATGTCCCAGCACGTGGCATTTGTCACTCTGGGACCCAAATCAACCCAGGGATCTTCCCTGGAAACACCACAGGCACGAGGGATGGAAAACTGCTCCAAAACTGGGTGGAAATCTGCCTGCTGAATAAACATGGGAGCAGCCAGTTCTCCCCTCTGGGTATTAACACCCACCCTGATTTTCCTTCACCAGACCCCAATTCCCCTGCCCAGAGGAAATGATTCTCAGCCAGCAGAAACAAATGGGATCAAGCAGCCTGGTTTATCATCTTAATTTGAGGAGGTTTTCTGCTTGATGAGGAAGAAGCAATAAAATTCACACTTATTACCAGCACTTAACAGGTTTAGGTAGCACTCTGGAACATCCACGGGGAAGATCCCTTTTGTCCAAAGAGAAACTTCCTACAAGGCACAGAGGGAAATCAGGAGAGGCAGGGAGATGAGGAATGAGGCTCCTACCGTTCCTGGCGTGTCCATTTGTGGTGTAAAAGCCATTCCTGACCGGGAGCCGGCCCGTCAGCAGCGCTGCCCTGGCTGCAAACAACACAAACATTTACTGACATCCATTCTCTGCTTAACATCCACATTATTGTAGGAGGATGAGGGCAGCACACTGACTGGAGTGTGGCAGTGTCCTCTTGTCACAGCCAGCCACTAAACCACTCACACTCTCCCATGAGCCATGGGGAGAATCAGTTCTGATGCATCATTTGAATTATTTCAGCTGAAATTTGGCCCCTCTATTAAATTAGCTACACAGAAGAGTCATTCCTTTGAACAGCCAATGGAACAACCATTATATCTCAGTTATATATATTTATTATGTATTTAAGAGGAAATCCTAGCACAAACTGATTAGATGCTCAAGGCTAAGCTTTCGAGCTTCACTGAACAAAAATCATGAAATACAAAAAAGAGCTGTCCAGCTTTGACAACAAAAGTCGAGTCCTGACTGCAGGGGATATTTAAACAGATGTTTAACTTCAAGCATATGCAGTGCCACCACTGGATTAGCAGGATTTAAAATATATTTTAAATGCCTTTTCTGAGCAAGGACATCATCAACACACTGGCAAGTGCTACCCTAAATGAGAGCCCAAATAAAAAGCCCCTGTTCCTCATTTTTGCTTCAGTTCTTGGCAGCTAATCAGGTCTGAGGGGAAAAAAAGAACGAAAAAAAAGAAACCACCTCACAGAAAAAAACAATGAGGAGAAAAATATCTGCCTCTTCCAGACCCAAATGTTCCTTTTATCTCTTCTCCCTGTCCCAAGAGTCTTTTAAGACACCAGGGTCAAAAGCAGGACACAAACTGCTGCCTTTCCTTGCATGAAAGTCTCACCAGAGCAAACAGAATCAGACCAAATATATCCAGCAGCAGTTCAGATCCTGCTTTGTTTTACCCAAAATAAGAAAGATGAAAAAAATGTAATGACTGGGGCTGGAATACTGTACTGGTATAAAAATCCTTTAGCTGGACTGAACCAGTGCTTTGTACAACCTAAAAACTGTCGGTTTTCCAACCCAAACATAAATAAAAAGGGAGTAAAATGCCAGATCAAAGCAGCAAATCCAGTCTCTGGCCTGAGGGCAGTCACTGGTTTGGTTGTTAGCTCATGTCAGAGGCTGGCAAGCACCCCAAGCTCCTCAGAGCGAGATGTTTCTCATGCTTACATGGTTCAAACTGCAGTTTACTTACAGGGAGAGCAGAGGGGGCTGGCAGTATAAAAATCCAGGAAAAGCATCCCTTCTGCAGCCATCTGGTCTAGGTTAGGGGTTTCCTTAGAAGGCTCTCCGAAAGCTCCCAAATCTCCCCAGCCCATCTGTAAAAGGAACACACCACAAGATGTCAAAGTCCCTCTCCACAACCACAGTTTTGGGCCCACATAACATTTTCACTGTGTCCCTTGATTTATAATTTTTTACAGTGCTCATCTCCGTACTCAGAACTTCACAAATGTGACAAAAATGATCTCTGCCAGCTCTGTGGAGCAGGGAACTCTTACACTTTCCCCTGTGGGTGGGAAATTGAGGCACACACAGGATCAAATGACTTACTAACACGCATTAAAGCACTTGGAAGAAGCCCAGTGCCTTCACTCTTACTCAGAGGCCTGAGGCACACCCAGAGCAAGGAGGAAGAGGAAGTTGCAGATGATTCACTCAGGGTTGTGCAGCTGCCACATCTGAGCCTTCAGTCCCTGCCCTGCTGTCTGTGCTGGAGGCCAGGATTCCACCTCAGCCTCTGCATCTATCCCTCTGCAGGACTGGAAACACAAGGAAAAGGCCTGAACTCAAAAGCAGCACTGCAGGAAAAGCAAGAAAGTGTTTTAAAAGCCAGAGGGATCTGCCAGAGGTGTCACATGTCACTGTGCTTATCTGCAGGACTGGGGTTTCACCCTGTTCTTCCTCCTAATTCCAAGGGATCACATGCCAGGAGAGCCATAAAATTCCTGTCAGGGTGTCTGTGTTTGCTGCTGAAAACCATTCCTGGGAAAAGCACAGGCAGAAGGTTCTAGAAGGGAGGAGCTTAATGGGCCATTAGGCACCACAGCTGCTGGGGGTTCTACTGTGCTTTAGAAAAGGCAAGAGGTTCCTTTGATCCAGGTGTGTGCCAGGTGAGCCATGGATGCACAGGGTGGGATGCATGCAGGTCCTCAGGAAACCACCTGGTGCCATCAGTTTGGAAAAGAAAATTGTTGTAAAGATGGATTCTGAGTTAAGGAGCAATTAAATGGTTTCCCCTGACACTGCAATGAGAAATTAAAATGGATTCAATGGATTCACCCCCAACATCTTGATTTTTCTTTGTCACCAAGGAAGAAAGACAAAAAGAATCTCATGTTGCTCTAATTCCAAAGCCCCAGGGGATCAAGGGGAAAAAAAACCCTGGGAGATGTATTTTTAATGGACATATTAAATAAATCAATAATTCACAGAAGCTGCAGACAGGAGCCTCATGCTGAACCAACACTTCCAGAGTGGGAGAATCCCTGTCCCAGAGAGATTTCCTCTGGAAAATTACAAATGTCAGCTCAGGAGGGGGAAATATTCCTGAATGGAAAATTGAGATCACAGAACCACAGGATCACTGAGGTGGAAAATACTCCCAAATCCAGGCTGTGCCCAGTCCCCACCTTGTCCCCAGCCCAGAACACTGAGAGCCACATCCAGTCCTTCCTTGGACACCTCCAGGGGTGAGGACTCCAAACCTCCCTGGGCAATCCCTTCCAGAGGCTCAGCTGGCTGGAAAAGCAGGGGATTATCCTGCTCAGGAATGTAGGAACTGCATGGAAACAAAGGGCAGGATAAACTGGCAAACAGAGAAGGGTTTGCCCACCCTTGTGAGCTCCTTGGGTAGCATGAAACTGCAACAAACACATTTCCACCACAAACACACCTGGAAGGTGACAGGAAATTACTAGCAGAGAAGCAAACTGGGTAGATGGCAGTGACCTGAATGTGTTGGAAATGAATATAATTCCTTATCCACGTGGCCAAGGGTGCAAAACTGAAGAGATTCTGAGTTAGAAATAAATCTGTAATTATTTCTGCTCTTTAATAATTTGTTGCCTTTTTTTTTTCTCAGTTCAGCAGTGCAAAATGGGCAGAATTGGCAGAAAATGAGCAAATGAAGCAGAATTAACTATGAAAGCAGACTTTTCTTCTTGATTTGTTTGTCAGGAGCCACCAACAATCATTCGTGTTGGAAGGGAGCTCTGGAGATCCTCCAGCCCAAGGCAGGGGCGCCTGGAGCAGGTGACACAGGAATGTGTCCAGGTGGGTTTGGACTCCAGACAGGGAGACCCCAGAGCCTCCCTGGGCAGCTGTGCCAGGGCTCTGCCACCCTCCCTGGACAGAGGTTCCTCCTCTTGTTGAGAGGGAACTTCTCGTGTTTTAGTTCGTGGCCACTGCTCCTTGTCCTGTCGCTGGGAACAGTCTGGCACCGTCCTGTGACGCCCCACGGAGATATTTGTACGGATCGATGGGATCCCCTCTCAGCATTCCCTTCCCCAGCCGGACCGTGCCCAGCTCCCGCAGTGCCTCCTCATCAGGGCCATGCTCCAGACCCCCCACACCCCTTCCCTCCATGTCACAGCCCTGCGGGGTGAGTCCTGCGGGGCGACACCACCCCCGCACCCACCGGGACCTCCCTGCGGCGCCACACTCACGTCGTCCATGAGGAGGAGGACGATGTTGGTGGCGGCGGGGGCGCCCAGGGCCCAGCAGAGGCACAGCGGGCCCAGGGCCCAGCAGAGGCACAGCGGCCTCAGCGCCGCGCTCGCCATGGCAACCGGGCCCGCGCGCCACGTGACCGGCCCGCCCCACGTGACCGATCCGCGCGCGCCACACGTGACCGCGGCCCCGCCGCACCACGTGATCCCCGCGGGAGGGGCGGGGCCAAGATGGCGGTGTGCATCGCCGTGATCGCCAAGGAGGTGCGGGGACAGGGCCGGGCCGCGGCGGGGACACGCTCTGAGGGCTGACAGGGACAGCGTGGCCAGCTGGCGTCATGCGGGCTGAGTGCGGCCGGGTGGAGCAGCGAGGTCTGAGCAGGGAATAGAGGCCTCGGGTTGCGGGGAACAGGGTGGGTCAGTGGGGTCCGGGGAAGGGTGAGGGGAAAGAGGCTGGGAATGTGAGCAGGACTGGGGCTGTGGGGCCGGGGAGAGGGGAATGGGCAGGATCTTGGGTTGTGGGGTCTGGATAGGGGTGAGGGAAGCAGACCAGAGCCAGGGGCAGTGGTGCAGACGCTGGGGTGAAATGGGTTGGGCAGGAGCAGAATGGGAGCGGGACTAGGGCAGCCAGCACAGGCACAGGCAGTGTGAGGGTGCTCCAGGCTGTCCTGCTGCTGGGAGAGAAGAGTTTTCCATGGAAGAGACAGGCACAGGCTCTGCCAGGACAGGAGAGCAGAGCCACCTGAGCCTTGTGCCTGTGCAAGTGGCTCTCCTGCCATGGGGACAGCTGTACTCCAGAGGTGCTGCAGCATGGGGAGGGCTGTGCTGGGAACATAAATGGTTAAACAGCTCTGACAGCAGCAGATCCCAGCCAGTGTGGTTTGTTCTGCTCCCAGAATTACCCCCTGTACATCCGGAGTGTCCCCACGGAGAATGAGCTGAAGTTCCACTACACTGTGCACACCTCCCTGGACGTGGTGGATGAGAAGATCTCAGCCATGGGCAAAGCCCTGGTGGACCAGAGGGAGCTGTACCTGGGGCTCCTCTACCCCACTGAAGACTACAAGGTGTATCTTTGTCAAGCCTTTGGCCAGGCCATTGTGGGTTTAATTTACTCACAGAATATCCTGAGCTGGAAAGGATCACTGACCCAACTCCACCCTGGACACCCCCGGCAGTGCTGCCCAAACCCTCCTGGAGCTCTGGCAGCCTCAGCCCATTCCCTGGGGAGCCTGGGCAGTGCCAGCACCTCTGGGGGAAGAACCTTGCCCTGATCTGCACTTAAACCTGCCCTGGCCCAGCTCCAGCCATTCCCTGGGTGCTGTCCCTGGTCACAGACAGAACAGTTCCATGTCAGCCCCACATGAGGAAGTTCCCTCACGTTTCATTTTGTCCCTCTGGGCACATCCCAGCCTGGTTCAGTGGCTGTGCCAGGCCCTGCTGTGTGAGGAGCAGCTCCTTAACCCCTGCCCAGGTATGGCTACGTGACCAACTCCAAGGTGAAGTTTGTCATGGTGGTGGATTCCTCCAACACAGCTCTGAGGGACAATGAGATCCGCAGTGTGAGTGCACCAAAGCAGAGCCACCTTGGTGGGTCTGCTCCTTCCAGCTCCTCAGGAAGGGCTGAGAAACAAAAAAATTAATGAATTCACCTCCACTCCCTTTTCAGATGTTCAGAAAGCTGCACAATTCCTACACAGACATCATGTGTAACCCCTTCTATAACCCTGGGGACAGGATCCATTCCAGGTGAGTGATCCAACTCCATGGAGTTGTCCACATGGATCTGTCTCTGACACCTTTCTAGAATTTTCAGGGCACTTCTGATGCAACAGGACCAATCTTGTGGTTGGCCAGTTCAGGTGTGTGTGCTCCAAGCCTTAATGAGAACAGTGATGTTGGTTTTGGGCCATTCCTACTCACTAAAAATTGATGGTGTCAAAAAAGTTATCCTGAACTCTCACTCCTACCTCAGAACTGGGGTTACAAAACATGCAGTCAAGAAAATGGTTTTTTGGGTGAGAAAAAATTACCTAAAAATAGAGGTAAGCAACAGTTGGACTTGATGGCCTCAGAGGTCTTTTGCAAATTTAATAATTGTGAATATTAAAATATAGTAAGAAGACCAGGTTAAAGAGTGAATAATTGGATCAAGGACAAACATTCAGCACATGGAATTCCTCAGCTGTGAGGGTCAATGTCCTCCATTCCCACTGTAACCTCATAGGGAATTTTAATAAATTGGGAGTTTCTGTGGCCTAGGCAAGAACAACTGCAGAGACTGCAGCGGCCAGGCTAAGACCTGTCCTTACCTCAGCTTAATTAAAAGCCATTAATCCTTCAGCAGCCTGTGCTGTAAAGAGTAAAACCCCGTGTCCAGCTTAGGGAAAGCCGGGCAGAGGCAGGGTGAGAAAGTGGTTTTGTTACAAAAGCAGAGTGAGCTGCTTCCTTTAATAATCTCTGTTCATTTCCCTCTCCAGGGCTTTTGATACTATGGTGAACTCCATGATGATGCAGGTGTGCTGAAGCCCTCCCCACCCCCCTGGGAAACTTTTCCTGTGTGCAGGAGCTTGCCTGCAGTGCTGTAAATATTCCATTCTATGTAATAATTTAAATTTATTCTGTGTAAAATAAACCTGACACCTGCATGGTTTGCCTGGATTCATACTGGAGCAAACAGAAACCACTGCTCAGAATCATGGGATGGTTTGGGTGGGAAAGGACATTAAAGCCACCTCATTCCATGGGCAGGGACATCTTCCACTGGCCCAGGCTGCTCCAAGCTCCCCTGGAAGGAGCTTCAAGGTCCCTTCCAAACCAAACCATTGCAGGAGCTCCCCTGCCTGATTTCTGGGTGACTCAGTTTGCTTTTACCACTTTGCACCTCATCCAGACACATCCCACAGCGATTCCCAGCCCAGGTAGAGCAGCTGGAATAAATCCACCCAATCCAGCCAGGGATTAAGCCATCAGGATTGCACAGCTGCCTGGCTCATCCCAAATTAATTTCTATTAGCATCTCCTCCCCTGCAGCTCCCTGCTGTTCTAATTACAGACTCCTAAATCAGCAGCAGGTATTTATATGGAGTAAAGCACAAACAGCACTGGAAAAGCAGCCCAGCTCCATCACTTCTGGTTCAGCAGAGGAGATGCAAGGAGGAGCAGGCACACACACCTCTACTCCAAGCACCTCATCAGTTAAAAACCACAGAAACCAGCTAAAAACAATAACAGATCAGCCCAGCCCCAGGGGATCCCAGGAGCCTGGAGAGAAAGCCAGAACTGCACATGAAGTTCACACAGCAGGATCATTTATTTTAAAAATAAGTAACAGTTTCAAATACTTTCTCAAACAGAACTTAAGTACATTTTATCAGCAACCACCTGGAATGTCACGGGAGGTTCAAGCCTCTCCCACCATCTCCACAAGGCACAGCTGTGCACTGCTATCCACAAATATTTTCATCTAAAAAACTCGGCTGTTTTCACTCACAGAGACGGCAGCTCAGTGTTGCCTCTTGCACAAGAGAGTCCAAACACCCCAAAGTAGTTTTTTATTAAAAAATAAGCCTCAAAAATTTATAATCCTATCAAACAGAAGCCCTAGAAAAAGCTGGTTTATAGTCTAAGCCTAAGGGTAGCTCAAATCAAGGTCAGTCTCAGCAGCTGTGAGGACAATATCAATGCAATGTGAAGAGTTAAGGACCCAAGCATTAAAAAATATCTAGAGATCTTAAAGGGGAAAAAAATCAGTGGGATTTTTAGCCTGGCAATGCCTCTGAGCTATGAAAAGCTACTTTAGGAGTCAGTTGCATCTGGGTTAGAGGAATCCTAACCAAGGATCCCAAAAGATTAGTAGGAGAATTACATAATAAAACCCATTTCCATGCAGAACTTCCCCCAGGAATGATGTCTGCTGGGGTTCTCAGCCTGCCTCTTCTAACACAAAGTTCTTCCTTTAAAAACACCTGGCTTTAGAGCTCATAAACACAAAATCAGCAGGAAAGGGAAGAGCCAGGAACCTTCTCCCCTGGTACCCAGCTCCTGTGGTGCATTTTGATCCTGAGCCTCTAGCAGGGCTCACACCATCCCCAAATGTGACTCCAGAGCAAGAATGGTGATGGGAATAGAGGGAGACCAGACTAAATTTGCAGTACTGAAGATGATTTTGTAATGCTGCTACTGCAAGAAATAAAGTTAAATGAGGAGTTGCCAGCACCCTTTGACCTCTGGGGCTTGGAATGAAAGCAGGAGGAAGAGAAGAGGGGTTTGATGACATCCAAAATAAAAAAGAGGAAGGGTTTTGTGACACCCAGGGTTTTGCTTAACAACCACAGAGATGCACAGGCTTCCAGAGAAACAAGGGATGCTTTTAGCCTGTCCTGGATGTACAAACCCAGCGAGCTAAAAACCAGACCCAAACCACATCAGGCTTCCCAAGAGGAAAGTCACATCCATAGGGCTGATGAAGGAAAAGCTCACCAGCAGCCATATCTGGAGCTGCAACCCAAAACTTTCTCCAATGATTTGGGAAACAGTCTTTAGGATTTTAGAAGAAGAAAAGGCAGCATCCAACTGCTGTAGGACGAGCTGAGGGAGCTGGCTCAGCTGTGGCATGGAGGACATCCAGCCAGCCAGGAGCCAAACCAAACCCTCCAGGAAAGCCCTTTCCATGGGATAAGGAGGAGACTTGATGGTCTGGGAGAGCTCTTCCCTTCTCAGGAGTGTTCTCTGGAACGAGCCTGTTCTCCGTGCAAACGCAATCCCCTGGGCAGAGCTGAGGTGGGATGAGCTCTGCTGGGATGCTGGCAGGATGGAGCAGATCCCATCTTCCCTCCTGCAGCCCAGTACAGGGTTCACCAGTAATCCTCACGGCCAAGCAGATGGCATTTTTAAAATTAATCTGTTTTTTGGCTTGGGTAGGCATATTTTTAAATCTCTCCAATCCCATCTCCTCTTTTCAGTCCCATCAGCATCACCAGGCAGTCCAGTCTTTTCTAGTATGGAAAATACCAAGGCAGCACCCTTGCCCGACCCCTAAACAGGAACAAAACCAACATCCTGAAGCACAGGAGCATCGCTCCCTGCTCCTCCACCCTTCCAACAGCTGGGATTCCCCCTCCTCCAAAACCAGGGAAGCCCCAGAGCCAGGCACAGCTCTGGACAGGCTGGGAGTGCCATGCCCACCCACCGCTCCCCAAATTCCTGTAGGGACAGGGTGACATCCTCCCAAACGTGCCAGGGTGGGAGAGGCAAATCCAAGACAGGGGAGCAGGGAAGCCCATGCTGCTGCTGCACACCTGAGGGACCTCCCACACCCAGAGACTCACCTGAAGAAGGTCTTGCCCCTCACCCTGGGGTGCTGCCCGTAGTAGCCTCCCCAGCGGCCCAGCCTGCCCCGGGCGTGGAAGCAGCCCCGGAAGCCCCCGCGGTCGGTGCTGCTGATGCCAGGCATGTTGGTCCTCTTGGGAAGCACCTGGAGGGTGGGGAGGGGCTGCTGGAGCTGGGGTTTGGCACAGCCCCAGGCAGCCAGGGCTGGGAATGGAGGGGAGCAGCCCCCAAGGCGTCCCCCAGCTCTCACCTTGATGATACGGCCCCTGAACACGCTCTCGTCCAGCGCCACCGCAGCCTTCACGGAGCTCTGCTCCTCAAACTCGATGTAGGCATAGCTGTGAGGGAAAGGTGTCAGCAGAGCCCCAGGAACACCCTGGAGAGCCCCAGCCCTCCCTGCACACAGCACTGACCCTTTGGGGTGGCCCGAGAACTTGTCACAGAGGATGGTGACACGGTTGATCTGCCCACAGCTGTTGAAGTGAGACTCCAGCTCCTCTGCTGTGCCCCCATAATCCACCTGCAATGACAGCCCCAACCCTCAGCTGGGGGGTGTGGGATGCACACCCCACCACGGGAGGCAAAGGGCCCAGCTGGCCCCACTCAGACCTCCCCACCACAGCTCAGCCTCTCCTGAGGGTCAGGGGACCCTCCCAACTGAGTGCTCCCACCTGGAACACAAATCCAAGAGACAACCTGCCCTGTTTCGAAGCAAGGAGCAACACCACACAACCCACAGCTTCCAGGCTTTTGGGGAGCTGACACTTGCAACAGATGAGCTGCAAGTGGCAGACAATGAGCCACATTTCCAGGCTGGACAGAGGAGAAACACTTGGGATGGGAACAGCCCAGCTTTGGTGGGGGGCAGATGGGCAGCATGCCAGGGATTGGGGCACGCACCCAGCTGGAGCACACATCCCACTTACATTGCCCACGTAGATGGAACGCTGGTCAACCTCCAACTTCTCATCGGATGTCAGTGGGAAGAGAGCTGTGGAGAGGAGGGAATTGTCATGGACAGAGGGACACCTGTCTGTTTGCAGCACAGCCAATGCTCAGCTGACACACAGCAAAGCTCCTCAGATCCCTCGTTACATCCAGGTGTATCCAAATCCTCACCCTGCTGCCTCCTGCTCCTCCACCCCCCCTTGCCCCTTTTCTTCTCATAGTGACTCCTCTACTGGGGCTGTTGGTACCAAACTCAATTACTTAATTGAATAAAGTGAAATTAATTTATTACATCTGGGCCCACAGAGCTAGGAGGTAAGAGTTGACAGAATCTGCATTAGCAGCACACCAGGCCTGGGACCCCCTCACCCACCTTATGTGTCCAGTCCCAGGCGCTCAGAGAGGCAGAGCCAAATACTCTGGCTCCATTTGTCACCCTGTGCCCCAGAGGTGTCCCCAGGGAGGGACAACACATACCTGCTTCTGAGCTCACATACAGGTGGTTCTCAGATTCCAGCTGCAACTCCTTCAGCCTCTCATCCTCCTTCTCTATTTCCCGCAGTTTGGCTTTGATGGCCTCAAGCTCCTGAATCCCAAACCAAGAATTGCACAAGCAGCCCAGGGAGCAGGGACACTCCACACATAAAAAAATTCCCCATTTCCTTTGGGCACCAGGGAGAATTGGTTCCCCATCCAGGCAAGCACTCACCGGGTCCTGAACATCCTGCACCTCTGTGCTGTTCCCGGCCGGGGGGCTCGTATCTGAGCCCTCATCCGCTGCCTTACACACAGCTGTCACCCCTGTCACGTCCCAGGATGCTGCCTCCTCTTGCAGGGACGGTGGGTCCTGCCACCAGATCTCTGAAGTGTCCAGGAAGAGAGGACTGGGCGGGGCAAGGAGCAAAAGAGCATTGAACCAACAGCCATTTAACGTACAAGCTGAAGAACAGCCGCAGGCAGGCAAAGGCTTGCAGGGCGTTTCCAGCAGAAGGGTGAAGAGGCAACAATAAAGCAGTTGGCTCTCTGAGCAGCAAAACCCCAGAACCACAAAGTGCAACCGAAAGGTCTCCAGTGCATACTGGGCCGATTCCCAGCTCATGGCGGCTGCAGAGGAGACCTGGAAGCAGCCGCCCTAAAGTGGAAAAAGCCCCCAGGGGCACACGCCGAGAGGGGAATGGGAGTAGGGAAGGAAAAGAAGAGGCAGGACACGGCCACCAGCAGAGCTGCCAAGCGACAGAGAGGGAGCAGCCAGGAGCTCTGCCTCCCGCAGCGAAGACAGAGCCGTACCCTCCCAAACCCCGAGGGGCTCACGGAGGAACACGCCCTCCCTCCCAAGAAAAGGAGCTCTCCCACCCGGGGGCAGGAGGCTGGCCCGGCTGCAGCCGGGGAGCCGCGGCGGGCAGGGCCGAGCGGTGACCGGGCGGTAGCCGAACGGTGGCCGGTCAGAGAAAGCGGTGGCCGAGCAGCGGCNCCCGCGCGAGCGGCGACCACGTGCGGCTCTCCCGCCACCACGAGCAGGGCTCGCTCCCGCGCGCCACTTTCACACATCAGCGGCCAATCAGGGCGCGGCGCGCGCACCAGGCCCCGCCCCCGGCCCGCCCGAGCGGCGGAGGCGGCCCCGCCCCGGAGGGACCCCCATGGGCCGAGGGTTCGAGACCCGGCAGCGACGATGTTCAGCTGGGGGTGATTGCCGTGGGCAGGGCTCCCTCCGCCCCGCCCCGCCCCGCCCAGCGCACCGACCCCGCCGGGGGTGCCGGGGGTGCCGGGGGTTGGAGCCGGCCGGCAGCATAGGGGGAGCAGGGGGGCACCCCTAGAGTGCAGCTGCAGCAGGTGGGACGCATCCCTTTGAGTGCCCTGGGGGCACACCTGTGCCATGGACGCCCCGCCTTTGTAGTGGCCGGCGCCAGGGCTGAAATGAACCCCCCGAGCCATTACTGGGGACACAGAGTGCAAAGCACTGCCAGGAGTGGGGGACGAGGGTAATCCAGCACAAGGCCAGGCTACGGAGCCTCTGGCTGATATTAAATCGTCTTTATTACACAGATACAGAGTTAAGAACAGACATAACCTGAATCATAAAGTTTACATCTTTCACAGGTCAAACATACAGTACACTTAGAGAAAGCGGGGAACAGCAAGGGGGGGACAGCATGCCGAAGGAAAAGTCCTACCACGTCATCTCTCTGGGCTGGCCCCACACCCCACGCCTGGCCCTGGCGGGGGGCTCCGGTTTCCAGCCCCTCAGAGCCCCCCGTGCCCCAGTGTCCCCATCCCAAGGCTGGCAGGGCAACAAGGGCAGGGCTCAGCCCAGCTCGGGATCGGGGAAGCAGTGCTGCCGCAGCCAGGAGGGAGGGGGGACACTGGCACAGCGTCCTCCCCGGGGCTGTGCCGTTCGGTGACATCGGAGGAGCCCCCAGGACTGCCACCGCACAGGGGACACCCCATCACAGTGCCTGGGACTTGGGAACACAGTGGCATCTTGTCCCCAGCCTCAGACCCACTGGGATCCAGAGAGGCACCCCGAGGAGAAAGGGGGGACCCCAGCAACCCCCGGAGGAGGAGGAAGAGGAGGAGGAGGAGATGCTGCAGGGGGAGTTTGGGGGGCTCTGGCTGTGATGGAGCAAAAGCCAGGCAGGTATGGGAGCCCTGCTCCAGCCTCGCCGGGATGTGGCACTTTGGTTTCAGCTGGGATTTTGTGTTAGGAACGTGAGGAAGGGGCTGGAGAGGGGACCCCGGTGCCGTGGCTGGCACCAGAGAGCCACGTCCCTCCTGTCACCTCCCCAGCTTGGTGCCACAGCCAGCACCCGGCGCCCTGGGCTCTGCCTCCCCACGGGCACGGCGACCTGGGACTCGCTGTCCCCTTGTCCCAAACACCGCCCCCGTGCCCCAGCCGTGATGGGAGCAGGAAATTCGGGAGCTGTGAGCAGCCACGGGGACCTGAAGTGGCACCCCGTTGTCCCATCTCCAAGGTGCCACAAAGCCACCAAGGGGGCACACACCCCAACACCACCATTTTGGAGCAAAGCCCCAGGGAAGCACCCACAGCACCACCACAGCATCACTGCAGCCCCGCGGCCGCTCCGTCCTCCCCGCAGCACAAATTTTTTGGGAAATCTCACATTTAAAGCTGTCGTTCTGGTTTGGCCGCCCGCTGAGGCTGTGCCGCCCGTCACCGCCGTCCCCCCCCCTCCCCTCCCTCGGCTTTTGGTTTCAATGCAAAGTTCTGTAGGGTAGTTTTATTCTTATTTTTTTTAAAAAAAAGGTAAAAATTGAAAAGAAAAAATAAAAATCATAATAATTCCAAAAAAGCAAACCAGCAGGGAGTGGAGTGGGAAAGAGAGCAGCCCCTGTGGATGTGCTCTCGCCCGCGGTTTCCCGGCGAGGTGGAGGTAGAGAGGCAGAGCCCCGGCGGGAGCGGGGCCGGGGGCAGACGGGGACAAGCGGGGACACAGCGGGAGGGCGGGGACGGGCCGGACACCCGGGAGAGCAGGGGCATCTGCAATACTCTTATATATTACCTCTTCTCAGGAAACGTAAGAAAAATAGACAATATTACATATGTCACACCATAAATAAAGTGAACAGTCACGGGAGGGGCACCCGGTGAAGCTCCCAGGGTTGGGGGGCGCAGAAACCACCCAGGGGGTGCACCGAGGTCTTGAGGGGCACAGAAATGTCCCCGCGGTTGGGCCAAGACCTTGGGGTGCACAGGAACCCCCTGGGGGGATGCACCAAGACCTCAGAAGAGTCCTGGGAGATTTCAGAGAGATCTCAGGGAGCACAGAAACCCCCCAGGGCGAGGCATCAAGGTCTTAGGGTGCACAGGACTCATCCAAGGTGATGCACCAAGATTTTGGGGCGCACAGAACTCGTCCAAGGTGATGCATTGAGGCCTTGGGGTGCACAGAACCCCCAGCAGGGCTGGCTGCCGGTGGCACAGGGCCAGTGACATCACCCTTGGCGTGTCCCAAGCTCTGCTGTGGCCCAGCCCAGCCCTGTGACCGGCAGCACAACCTCCCCCCCCCGAGCCCCGAGCCCTTCCCTCCTCTTCCTCCCCTACTGAAAACACACAGGATGGGTTTTGCAAATGCGGAAAAAACTACAGCTCCTCTCGATGCCAGGCCTCGCTCCGGCCAGCGCCACGGCTCCACGCCTCCTCCTCATCCTTTATTTGGCAAACGTCTCTTATTATCATCACTTGTCGTTATTATTAGTGTTGATTTTTGGACCTCTGCAGACACTATTTACATTCACATTAGCGCCCAGCACTGCTGCCCCCGCTCGGAGCACGGACTTTCCGTATTGCACTTCCATCCTCCGTGCCGCTCCAGCGAGGCAAGAATCCCAAATAATCCACATCGGCCTCGGCCGCCGCCTCGGCCAGGAAGGAGGCAGCGTTCCTTTTCCTTTCCTTTTCCTCTTAAAAATCCTTGTGAAACAAATCCAGCACGGGGTGTGGGAGCAGCTTGGCAGTGAAGGGATGAGGGTTCCCCCGATGGCTTCGGGGAGGGAGAAACCCAAAATCCGTCTTTTAATTTCCTTTTTTTTTTTCTTTTTAATTTTTTTTTTAATTACTCTCTCTTTTTTTAAAATCTCCTTTTTGTTCTCCTTCTCCAGGGCGGTGGCGGGCAGAGGTAGAGATGTGCTGGCTCCAGCTGCGGTTCTCAGCCCCATCTCCCCCTCCCACACCTTGGGGGTTGGGGTTTTAGTAAAAAAACACTTTTTTTTTTTTTTTTTGCTTTATTTTAATAGAAATTCTTTAAAGCCCCAGGGGCATGTCCATCCATCCTTGTGGGGAGGGGAAGGAAGCGACAACAGAATGAAACGAACTTTGGCAGTGGAGAGACGTTTGGATCTTCCTTGGTTTTGGATTTCCTTTGGAGCAGAGGTGAGTCTGGTCTGTTCTTGGCTAGCTAGCAAGGTAGTTACAGGTGAGCGTCTGTCACGCGTCGTCTGGTTTTTGGATTTTTCTCTTTTTTTTTTTTTCTTTTTTTTCCCTTTTTTACAATTTCTTACTTAAAGCCAAAGAGTCCGACGTTTTCTTTTTTATTTTCTTTATTTTTTTTACCAAAAAAGGTAAAAAAAAAAAAGGTAAAAAAAATAGGAAGAGACAGATGAAGAAAAATAGGTTCTTTCCTCCTCCAAGTGAGCCCCTCGGCAGTGCCGATGGGGGTAGGATCGGGCTGGTCTCTCCCCACAGCACTACGTGGTGAGGCTGGAGCCAAATCCCTCATCCAAAGAGCAAAAAAGGAGAAACAAAACCAACCAAAAACCAACCAAAAACCCCAAAAATTCCCAAACCACGATCCCCCAACCGACAGAAAACCAACCGAAAAAAAGCCAAAACAAAGACTGAAGAAAGAACAGAGACCGGTATTTGCCTTAACTCCACTTAAAGCCCAGTTTGAGGATCCGTGAGGATTAGTTGTGAGAGCTAGAGAGGTCGTTTCGGAGGTCACACGAGTCAGGTAGCTGAGGAAATTGCACGGGGTGCAGTCCGTGGCTCTGGCTGCCCGAGGGTGGCTCAGCGGGACGCGCTGTCCAGCGGCGCCGGCGTGGCCGGAGTGCCGGCGCGGGACGCGGCCACCGAGCCCGCCTCGCTGGGGCTGCTGGCCATGGCG
>VWYI01021262.1:624230-640017 GCA_013399455.1 Anthoscopus minutus | reverse complement strand
AAACTGTGCACATCCATCCCAAACTGTGCACATCCATCCCAAACTGTGCACATCCATCCCAGAGTGTGCACATCCATCCCAAACTGAGCATATCCATCCCAAACTGTGCACATCCATCCCAGTGTGCGCACATCCATCCCAAAATGTGCATTTCCATATCAGACCAGGCACACCCATTCTGGACCATGCTCTCCTACCCTGAACCAGGTCCTGCTAATCCCAGACCATGCACATCATCCTAGACTGCACCCACACCCAGGACCATGCACCCCATCACTGCCCACACCCTGCATCCCCATTCCAGGGCAGGAATTCCCCTCTCCTCCCATCCCACGGTGCTGCTGCAGGCTCCCATTCCCACCCTCACACGCAGACACTGCCACCTCCATTGCAAGAGGAGCCGGTCTCACACACCAGCACTGCCACCAACGCGTCCCCAGGGTCCCCACCTCGCTCGAGTCCTCCTGCTGATTGATGACGGTGAGGGCATCCTCAGATGCCTGGCGCTTGGCCTCGGCCAGGGCTCGCTCCATCTTGGCGCGCTCCGTTGTGATCAGCTCGTGGGCTTTTCGCTCGGCATCCGACACCGCCTTCTGCAGCTCGGACATGGCCTGCCGCTTCACCTCGTTCACGGCTTCTTCTGGAAGGCAGCAGCCGAGCGTGGCCGGGATGTGCCAGCGCCCCAGGGCCCCTCCTTCCCGCAAATCCACCCCCCAATTCCTCTTGCGCCGCCGGCATCCCGATGAGGGGAGCTGGGGCAGAGCCCCTGCCGGCTCAGCACTCTGCCCGCCCCGCACTCACCAGCCTTCCTCCAGATCTCCTCGGGCATGTACCCGGAGAGCGGGCGCGGCGCGAAGTCCCGGTGAGCGTCTGCAAAGGACAGAGGGGGACTCCCTTAGGAGGTGCCGTCCCCTTGGAACGCACCCGCCGGCAGCGCCAGACCCCCGGGAGAACGGCGCGGGCACCCCGGAGAGGGGCGCAGCCCCCGCCCGCAGCCCGCGGCCCCGGGGGTCAGTACCTAACTGGGGAGCCTCGGCGGAGGAGGAGTTGTGGGGGCGTGCGGAGGGGGGGCTGCCTTTCTTCATGTCCTCGGCGTCGCTGTAGCGCCGGATCCAGTGGTTGAGCTCCTCGCGATCGGCCTCCTGGCACCGCCGCAGCACCGTCAGCGACCGCCGCGTCTTCTCCACCATGTCCATGATGCAGTTCAGCAGCTGCGGGGGCAACAGCAGGGATGGGGAGGGGGCTCTTCTGCAGGCAGCCGGGGGGCTGCGGTGCCCGGCGCTGGGCAGAGGGATTCGGGCTATGCCAGGCTGTGCCAGGGTGCTGAGCCGGCTGCGGAAGCAGAGGATGCTCGGGAGAAAAGCCCCGATGAAGGGACACGGTGGGGATGGAGGGCAGAGTGGACGGACACACGCATGGGATGGGGCGGGGACATTACTTACGTTGTTGAGGTGTTTCCACTCCTCCGCCCACTCCCTGTCCGTGAGCCGGTGGTCGATCACCTCCTCCTGCCGCGTCCCGTGCACGGCTGCAAGGCAAAAGCGGAGCAGGGTCAGCCCCTCTGCAGGACCCCGCTCCTTTCGGGGGGTCCCAGCCGCGTTTCCCCCCGTGCACGGGGACCGCAGGGCTCACCGGCGGGCCGCTGGCGCTCGCGGAGCTCCCGAGGGTCGGGGTGGCGGTAGGTGTCCCGGTAGTGGTGTGCCATGGCCATGTCCTCCAGGCGGTAGTGCTGGGGCAGGGCGGGGCCGGCGGGGGGATGCCCCAGCCCGTTCGGGGGGTGCCCCAGCCCGTTCGGGGGGTGGCTCAGCCCGTTGCTGGGGCTGTAGCGCTGCGCTGGGCTCATGGTGCACGGCCGCTTGCTGAGGTGCTCGGGGTGCAGGGCGTCTCGGTCCAAACCGTTCTCTTTGGTCCTGGCCGGAGGAGAGGAGCTTGGTCCCGACTGAGCCCCCCCGGAACAACTTCCCCTTTTTAGGGATGCGTCCCTGAAGAATCCCGCACGCCCCTCCCCGGCTGGCACCTGTCTGGCGTCCTCCTCTTGCCGCTCTCGCCCACCTCCAGGAGCAGCTCGGAGGAGTCGATGGGAGAGGAGGCGTTGGCGTCCAGCAGCAGCTGCTCGTGCTGGGCCAGGTACTGGGCCGGGGTCTGCTTGGCCATGCGGGCACAGTGCAGCAGCTCCCGCTGCAGCAGCGGCAGGTTGGCCTGCGGGAGGGGACAGTCCAGTCCTCAGCCCTGCAGCCCCCTGGAGCAGCCTGGCTGTGTCCCCAGCTCGCCACGGGCAGGGGGTGCCTTCCCTTTGGGGTCCTGCTCCCTTGCCTCCCAAGGGGGCAACCTTGGGATGCCAGCAGCGTGCCCGGGGGCAAAGTGGGCTTTTGGGGAATGTGTGTGGCACCCCACAGGGTTCAGACACAGCTTCAACAGAGCCCTCCTGCATCCTGGCAGGGGCTGCAGAGCATCATCCCTGGGCCAGGTCAGCCACCTCGGCCACCGTGTCCCCACAACTGCTCCCTGTGGACTGCACCTGTGGGACCCCCAGCCCATGTGGCACCCCCAGCTATAAGGATCAGCTGTGAACTCCTCTCCCACCCACCCACCGTGTCCCCCCACGGCGCTGCAGCCCCAGGAGCAGCAGGAATTAAGCAGCAGAACCCCCTTTTGCCCAGCACTCTGGCTACCAGCCCTGGATTTTGCCTTAGGCAGCTGAGCCGCAGCCAAATCCCAGCTGTGGGACACGTTAGCGCCCGAGCCCGAGCTGCAGTTGCGGTGAGCAGGGCCAGACCCTCCCTCCCCTTCCCTTCCCTGGCCGGGGGGAGCAATCCCACAAAAACAGCAAGTCCCCAGTCTGGGAAGCACGCCGAGCCCGGCTGGTTGCAGTTAGGATAATGAGAAACATCTGGAGCGGGCGGTGGGAACAGCTGGGAGCGGGGTGCCAGGGCGGCCGCCGCGCTCTTGGCACTGGGACAGCGGGGATGGATCCCAGCCTGCCTGGAGCCACAGGGCCACCAGTGCCTGCCGGGGCCTGCGGGTTCACCTTTCCCTGCTCCCACGGATCCCAAAAACCCTGCAAACCGGACAGGAGGGGAGGGGGCTCTGCCATCCCTCCTCCAGCTCAGCCTGGAGCAAACCACTCCAGCAGATTCCTGTGATGAGCATGGACCTCCACTCATGCACCCCTGCTCTGAGGGGCTGGGATGGAAAGGGCTATTTTTGCACTTTTTAATTATTGCTTTGCTAACAAGGGGCAGGGGACATCGGGCTCAAACATCTGCTGGCAGTGCCGGTGCTGCCAGGTGTGCCAGCGCTGGGCAAATCCCTCCAGTGTGGGGTGACACTGCAAAGCCAGTGAGAAATTAAAAGGCAAATTAAAAAAAAAGAGGGAATTTTTAATGAATTGCAAATGGTAACCAGCTGGGCTGACCCCTCTCTTGATTGCAAGCAGCCCCAGCCCCTGTGTGTGCCTGAGGGGGACACGGGCAGACCCACAGGCAGCTGCCAGCCCCAAAGCCACCCCAAATCCCCTGTGCTGAAATGCTGCCATGAATCCCACCCTGCCCAGGCTGGAGACCCACCTTGAGGAAGGGGATGACGAAGGGTCGCAGTGGGAAGTTGGTGGCCTCTTGGAGCTTGGCGTGAAACTCCTCGATGGTGAGGGTGGAGTTCTGTGGGGACAGCCTGGGCTCAGCACCCCTGGCACAGTCCCCCACGCCCCTGGGGGACACTTGGCTGTTCCTCCCCCATTTCTGCTCCTCTGCCAGGCTCACAGGAAAACCACCCTCATGCTTAAGGCTTCACTGGTGATGCCAGCATCCAGGACGAGCCCTGCACCGGCTGTGCAGATCCCAGGAGACAAACAACCCCCTTTTCTCCAGGATTTAGATCAATCTAGGCCACTCTTTCCCTTTTAGCAGCATCTCCATCCCCAAAAGGAAACACAGGATGCTCAGATGCAGGGGGACCCCGTGGCTGACCCCACGGACGTACCACGAGCCCCAGGACCAGGGTGCGCACCCGCTCCCCGATCTCGGGGGAGATGTCGTTCCCAAACTGCTGCAGGGTGGTGAGGAAGCGCTTGAGCTTGGAGAGCTGGCGGGCACCACAGGCTGGAGGGAGCTGGTGGGTGGACAGGGAGGCGCTGGAGGAGGTGGCTGGCCCGTTGCTGAACCCGTTGGGGGTGGATGGAGCCCCATTGATGGCGGTCGGCGAGTGGCTGCTCCCGTTCATCACTGGGGAGACAGGGAGTGGGAGATCAGAGCGGGTGTCCTGGCACCGTGGGGACAAGGCTGGCAGGGTGGGATTGGAGTGTCCTGCTGGGTAACATGAGGCTGGCACCCCCTGGAATGCTTCAGGATGCTGGGGCTGCATCCTGGACTGGTCCTAGTGCTGTGGGGGCTGTGAGAAGCCAGAGAGGGCCTGACCTAACTCCTCAACAGCCAAGGTAGCCAAGGCAAGGGGCTCCATCCTGCCTCTCTGGGAGCTGCTCAGCACTCCCAGAGGGAATTTCCCATGGAGTCCAGCCTGGCTTGCAGCACGTTGCCACCTCTGTCCCTGCTTCCCAGCCAGGAAGGACAGGAGCTGTCTGAATGCCCCACACCAGAGATCCAGGGGGATATTTTGGGGTACCAGCCACCAGAGTGGCAGACCTGTCTCTCCTACATCAGCTCCACATGAGCACAGAAACCTTCTCCTAGCCAGTGCAGGTGACAACACTCGTCACCCATGTCACCCATATCCTGATGGCGTGGGTGACAACACACATCACCCATGTCCTGACAGTGTGGGTGACAATATTCATCACCTATGTCACCCGTGTCCTGATGGCATAGGTGACAACACGCATCACCCATGTCCTGACAGTGTGGGTGGCAACGCATGTCACCCATGTCCCAACGGTGCAGGTGACAGCATGCGTCACCCATGTCCTGACAGTGCAGGTGACAACACTCATCCCCATGTCCCAATGGCATGGGTGACAACACACGTCACCCATGTCCTGACAGTGCAGGTGACAACATGCATCACCCATGTCCTGACAGTGCAGGTGACAACACGCGTCACCCGTGTCCCGACAGTGCTCGGCCCCGCGTGTCCCCCAGGGGTGGCACTGACCTGGGGGTGCCGTGCTGCCCTGCCAGCCCTGCCTGCTCTGGGGGCTCCCACTCATCTCCGGCCGGGCAGCGCCCGCCGCCCGCTGAGGAAGTGCCAAAAATAACCCGGCGGCCACACCTGCTTTACTCCCGCGACAGGTGTGCTCCTAAGTTGGACACGGCACGTGTCCCGGGGCCGGGATGGGCTTGGGGCTCGCCTGCCCGTGACCCGCCGGGGCTGGCGAGGGGCTGGCGATGGGGAGCACCCCCAGGGGCTGCAGCTGCGCTCGGGTCTCTCATGAGAGCGGGCGTTTCATTTTACTTACAAAGACAGACCATCGACCATTTCAAGCAACCATGAAAACGGCCGCGAGGCAGAAACGTCGGAGGGCCAGCGTCTCGATCTGCAAGCAAAATAAAACACGCTATGATGAGAGAGCAGAGGGGGCAGCTCTCGGCCGGGGGCCCTGCACGGAACACTTCTCACCTTGGGCACACGTGCCATGGGCAGAGCCGCCAGACCCACCAGGCGCCCGCGTCCCTGCGTCCCACTGCAGCCACAGGAAGGGTTCAGGGGATGGATGCCTGACAAACTCCTGACATTTTAGGGACAAAATGAGGTCCCCCAAGGCCAAGAAGAACTGAAACGCTGTGGTGACCCTGCCAAGCTGCTCCATGCCCTCAGCCTTGTGTCTCAAACCCTGCTCCATGCTGAGCTGTGATGGAGAGGCTGCCTGCATCCTGAATCCTGCTCTGTGCTGAGCTGTGGTGCAGAGGCCGCCTGCACCCCTGGTCCTTCATTCCACATCAGCCACAGGGCTGGGATTGACACCCAAACCCCCTCCAAGCACAGCTGAGCACCAGCTGATTCCTAGAGTCTGTCCAGAAGCGCTGCTGAGGGGCTGCAGGTGTCAGGGGATGGATCTTGGGGGTTGTTTTTGGGCTTTTTCTTCCTCACTGGGTTTTTTCTGAGCAAGAAACAGCTACGAGCAAACCCCCTGCACACGCACATGCCCAGGAGAAGTCTCAGCAGAACTGGAACGGCCACTGGCAGTGGCAGCTGCCACTCCTACCAGGGCCCAGCCTGGTGCCCTGCCTGTCTGGGTCCTGCACTGCACGTGCCCTGCCCATCCACGTGCCAGGACGGTGACACCGGCACAGGGACGGGTCCCTGCAGGTGTGCAATGAGCCCACGTGCCTCTGCTGCAGCCACGGCGCCGGGCGGTGTCCCCAGCCCAGCTACAGAGACCGAAACTCCCACCTGCAGTCCCCTGATGCCACCACGCCATAGCCTGGGCAGGGCAAGGAGGTCCCAGCCAGCCACTGTGGCTGGCCATGACACTGCCCTGCCACCACTGAGTGCCACGTGTCACAGATGTGTCCCCACATGCATGGGACCCACCACGGGGCCATCTCCAGTCCACAGGAACTCCCACCATCCTCCAACCGCACGCTGCTCTGTGCCAGCATTTGGGTGGCAGAAGAGCAGGATGTCCCTGACCCAGGGACCTGACAGGGCACATGGGCACTGCCACGGCGCTCCCTGCAGGAACACGCTCCAGCCACGGCTTGGGAATGCGCACCCAAGGAGAGTCTCCAGCCTGAGGACGGGGAACGCCACCACCCCACATCACAGCCAGTGCCGGGCTCTGAGGACGCTGGGTGGAGCTGGGCAGCCCCAGGCTGGTCCCCAGGTGGTACTCACTGGTGCTGGGCGTGAAGGAGGCGTGGCGCGGGGCTCCCTGCGTGGCGGCCGGCGGCGGGGGCATGCTGGGCGGCGTGGAGCGGGGCTGCGTCTTCACATCGGCCGGGGAGTCGGGCATGGTGGCGGCTGGAGTCTCCGCGTTATCTGCGGGAAGAGGGCACGGGCTGGTGAGCAGGGTGTGCCAGGCAGGGCTGCAATTCCCTGGCACACAGGGGGGCAGGGGCAGAGGGGACACTCGGGGATCTCGGGCTGGCCTGGGCATCTCCGCTGCCACTGCAGAACTCGGGGACAGTGGCTGTGTCCTGTGTGCCGCAGGGTGGTGGGGAGGGGGATGGACCTGCTGCTCATCTGCACTCTGGGACGGTGCCCTGTGCAGGGACACAGAGTGCTGGCACCAGCAGCAGGCACCGCTCTGCCCCAGCCCGTGCCACACCGCTGCTGTCACAGCACGGCACCCTCTGACACATCCTGGGAATTCCTGCCGCCCATCCCCGGCAGCAGCAGGGCTGGCACAGCCCCTGGCAGAGATCGTGGGATCACTTCAGCCGCTGTTTGGTGGCAGGACCCACACGTCCACAAGTGACTGTCCCCCCCAGACCCAAGTGCCCCTGCAAGGCCAGATCCTGCAATCCAGGCATCGTGGAGCTCCAGCCATCACCATCACCGCAGCAGGCACCACCTCCCTCCAACCCCAAAGCCGCCCGGCAGTGCATTCCCGGGGCATCACCATCGCCTCGGGCCAGCCCCCAGCCCCGCTGCAGGGTCTGGGCCCCGCGCCTGCCACGCTGGCAGTGACAGGTGGCCACAAGTGCTGGCAGCTGTGGGGATCTGTCACCGTGCCCGTGCCGCCGACAGCTCTGGCCAAAGATGGAAGCGGCCACCCCGGCCATGGGGTCCCCCCTGTGCCCTGCACGGTCCTGGCCTGGCTGACCACCACTGATCCAATATTCACCCTTAATCCAGGGCAGTTGTGGGGATGTTAATCAAACCTGGCCACAGCACACTGGCCAGGCTAAATAAAAGCAGGGCCTCATCCCCACAGAGATGCTATCGGGGTTGTGCCGCAGCCAGTGGCACACGGGGCACCAGGAGATGGTGGTGGGAACCAAAATCACCCACAGGATCCTTCTGGATGGCTCCAGCACCATGGATGCCCCTCTCTGTCCACAGCACACTGGAGTGCTGCACGCATCTGGTTGTGCATGCTCAGTTTCTTGCTCCCTTCTCCCTCCCCAGCCACTGGAGAATTCTCAAAACCACTCAGCTTCCCTCTCCCCAAAACCTCAGTTTCCTTACAGGGCCTGCCAGAATAAATGGTTTGTTTTGAAAAACCCCTTTTATTTTCCTTTTCATGGACATGTCCATCTCTTGGTCCATGTGACCAGCCTTCCAGGCTTCTGTCACTCAGCAGAGCAGGATCCAGCTCCAATGGCAGAGGATGAGAATCTGAGTGTGCACAGTGTGCCCCTGTGAGGGGTCCCAGCTGCAGCACCCTGATACCACACGATCCTTGCCTGCATCCCTGGCACCATCCCTGGCCTTGTCACACTCCTGGCAGCATCCTTGCCTGCATGCCTGGAATGCTCCCTGCCTTCATCCCCATCCCAGCTCCAGTCTCCCTCACTGCCCTGACTCCATACACATTCCCACACCAAGGGAAAACATGGATACATTCATGCTGGCACTGACATGGCTTTTCCACAGCTTCCCATCAGCAGGAAAATTTCCATGAAGCTGAGCAAGCTGGGGAATGGGGCCTGGTTCTGGTTTTTCTTGTGTTTTCTTTTTTTTTTCCTTAAGTTTTAAATTTTCCCGAAGGTGTTTGCAACCCAAACACAGCCAGACAGGCACAGGAATGGTCCCAGTCCAATGGTATAAAGACCTTGGAATGCCCAGAAGACCCAACCACAGCCACCAACCCAGGTCGTCTGCAGGATGGGATGAGCTCCAGGAGAGCAAAGGAGGTTTTGGGGAGCCAAGCGTGCCTTCGAACAGCAGTTCCCCAGCACAACTCCAACTCCACTGGAATTATTTTTCCCTCTATTTTTTTCTCTCTTTGGGGTAATTTGTCCCAGCCGCTCGGGGCCGTGTCTGTTTTCCTCCATCTGGTTTCCATTAGGTCTGTGCAGCCCAGATGAATAAGTAATAATATAAAAATAAAAGGATTAGTATTTTCTCCTGGGCTGGCGGGAGCGGCTGCTCCCCACCCTGCCCCCCGGGGCCAGCGGATGCCGGAGCCCCGCACACCCCAGTGTGACCCCGAGCCCCCCATTTGTCACACCGCAGGGTTTAACCCCCAGCACTGCCCAGGCAGGGTCCCCGCTGGGGTGACACTGTCACACGGCCAAGCATTCCAGCGGGCACACGGCGTCCTGCAGCCTGGAGCCGGAGGGACGGGGCTGGCAGCCATCCCAGCCTGGCCTTTGCCGTTTCCCACAGCCCCAGGGAGCCCATCCAGCCACCACGGGCCCAGGGCTCTGCCTCCTCCCTGGGCAACAAGTGGGATGTGGCAGCTCCGGGACGAGTGCAGAGCATTCCCCAGGGATGGGGATGGAGCAGGCACGGAGCTGTCCTGGATGTGGCCACTGGAAAGCTGAGGCTCCCTGCAGGCAACGCTTCCCGGGCGAAGAAGGGGTTAAAGGGAACTCAGCGCCCAGCATCCTTCATGCTCTCCAAATGGCCACAAATGAAATCCAGATGCTGGAGGCGACGTCTCCCCAAGCCAGGCTGCCTCTGAAACAAAGGCAGGGAAGCATTCCTGCTCCTCAGCTGCCGCAGCCAGCGGGGCCAAGAACAACTCCCCGATAAGATGGCAGGGCCGGAGCTGTCCCAGCTGGAGCAGGTTTGGGAGCGTGCAGTGCCTGAGGCCGGGCAGCAGCGCCAGCCACGTGCACCAGCCCCGCAGAGCCGGTGGGACCTCATGGCACCATCAGCTCCCTCCCCATCCTGATTCCCTCTTTGGAATCAGCTCCCTTCTCCCCTGCACCCATCCTGATCCCCTCCCTGGGGCCGTGGTGACAAAGGTGACAACAGGCAGCTTGGAGTTTATCCCCAGTTGCACTTGGAGCAGGAGAACGCGGGAGTGCAGCTGTGGGATGCTGAGACAAGGTGGGTTTAGGTGGGACATTGGGAAGGAATTGTCCCCTGGGAGGGTGGCCAGGCCCTGGCACAGGTGCCCAGAGCAGCTGTGGCTGCCCCTGGATCCCTGGCAGTGCCCAAGGCCAGGCTGGATGGGGTGTGGAGCAGCCTGGGACAGGGGAAGGTGTCCCTGCCATGGCAGTGGAATGAGGTGAGCTTTGAGGCCCCTCTCAATCCAAACCATTCCACGATTCCACGATGATGCTGGAGGGATGCTGCCCACCCATCACCAGGGTGTCCCAGCTGCTCATTTTGGGGAGCCAGCCTAGCAGGGAGCAATCCACACTCAGCACTCATCAGCACAAAGGAAGCCTTTTAAAAGTAAATCCAATTAATCAAACTCTGCACAATTTGTAAAGGAACCCAGATTCAGCTCCAGTCGCTTCCCACTGGCATCCTGAGACAGGTCCGGTGCCACTGGCCCAGCTGGGACACCTCCCCCCAGCACAATTCCGGGGTAAAGCAGATTTCCCCATGCTCAGGTACATCCAATTCGCTTTGTTCTCTCATCCCCGGAATGCCAGCGCTGCTGGCAGATGCCCCACGGGCACCAACGCTCTCTCTCAGCTCCAGGCCATCGACTCCCAGCAAATCCCAAGATTCCCAGTCCCCTTCCTCCTCCCGCAGCTCGGCGGTGACAGCAGAGCTCCATGTGGGACAGCAGCAACAGCAGCCAGGCTCTCCACGCACCCCAAGCCCCAAAATCTCAATTTTCAAGCCGAAAGCATCCACCCAGGGGCCCAAACCAGCTGGCTCGGTGCCACCAAGGCAGTGCCAGCAGCTCCCGCTCGCCCCGAGCTGGCGTGGCCGGGGGTGGGGGATGGGGATGGGTTTGATTTTTCCTCGAAACAACAAAAAAGCCAAAGAAAAAAAAGGCGCCCCCTCTGTTTTACAAGCCTTCATTTGCTATTGTTTATGTAAACAGGTAAATTGTTTCGTATCTCAATTAAAAACATCTGCCACATAAATGAATACCAATTAACTCATCCTGTTTTTAATTACTCTGTTAATTACACACAGGCAGCAAAAAGGATGGCAGGGGAATAGGGAAAGCATGCTTACACCCCCCCTTCCCACCTTGCTCTTGGCAAGGATCCGAAATGTGCCCAGATAATGATGGATTAAGGTGAAAACCGTGGCTCGTGGCCAGCTCTGGCCTCCCGGGGCTGCCGGGGCGCCTTGCAGGGGGATTTCCCAGGACCCTCTGGAGAGGTTTTGGAACCCCGAAGCCCCACGGGAAGCCCCAACGCCTCCTGCGCCATCCCCCGGGCCGGGCACGGCCCCGCTGCCACTCCCGGTGCCAGCCCCGCGCTCCTCAAAGCGCGTCCGCGGCACAGAGCGAAACTTTGGGATGGCGAGAGGAGCCGGGAAGCAGCATCCTCACAGAGCGAGCGCATCCTCGTGCTGCCCCCGGGAGCCCTCCTGGCCCCGAGCGCTGGCCCCCGGGGCGGGCACGGCTGCGCGGGGTGGGTGCCATCCCTGGCGAGGGACCCCGGGCGCCGCCAGCCCCCCCCCCCGGCTGCGGGAAGATTTCCAAGCGAGCAGATGGGGCAGGGAGCGGCGGCAGGAGGAGGAGGAGAGCAGAAAAGGCTATTTTCTCACGCTACATATTTTACAAGTCGAACATTTTGTGCATTTCAGCCCTGCCTGTAAAAGCATCTCGGCCTCAGCCCCGGGACTCGACGGCGGAGCCTGTGAGTCAACAGCGGCTGGCGACGACGTGGCTGCTGGCTGGGGGACAGGCTGGGAGGAGGGGTCCCCCTCTCACAGGGGCAGTTTGGGGGGTCCCCCTGACCTATTGGCCAGGCCACAGTACCTGCTGCAGTGTCGTGCCCGCTGCCACCGACGGATTCATCCCACCGGGGTGGCACAGAGAGGTGGGCGCGCAAACACACACCCTGCTGCTCCCCAGCTGCCTTACACTCCTGGAAATTAAATATCCTGGCTAAACACCAGGAGTAAACAGTGCCGCGGGCAGCCCGGAACACCTGGAGAAGAGCAGGGCTGGGGCTGACCCTGCCCGAGCTGCCCTCACCCAGGAAACGGCCGAGTCTGGGCTGCCCCACTCTGCCCCATTCCCCAGAGGGGCACCCCAAAACCCGCCCCGCGCCCCAGCCGGGATCTCTGCAGCCGTGGGCACCGGGATGCTCATGCCCAAAGTGGCCCTGAGCAGGGACAAGCGGCACACGCAGGGCGTTTGGGGCATCCTGGAGGCAGAGAGTGGTTGGAGAAGGGAAAGTTCCCCCTCCACAGCCCGGCTCCGGCAGCGTGGGAACGCCGCGGCGCCGCCGGCTCCCCGGGGACCCGGTGCCAGATCGTGCCCCGCAGGCGCCAGGCTGGTACCGGCTCCGAGGGGGTGCCGGATCCGGCCGCGCTCTCCCACAGCTTCCAGGCTGCTCCCTCACCGACTCTTTGTCTATTTTTGAACCACGGGCTCCATTTCAAGGCGATTTTGCCCATGTGAAATTGAATCAAAGAACACAGGAAAAAAATATTAATGAGAATTTTGCAAAATAAACAGGAAATCCCTTGGATGTTTGCTGGAGCCATCGGTCAGCATCTTCCGAAGGAAAGCTGGAGGTTTGTCAAGGTGGGGTTCCCCCTGGGGAGCCTGAGCACAGTGAGAGGGATGGCAGAAAACAGCTTCAGGAAATCCAAAAATAACCCCAAACCGGCAATGGCACTAAGGCCAGGGCACCCGGGCAGGGGGTGTCCTCTGTGCCACCAGCCTGTTCTTGCCTCTGGCTGGCAAGGACTGATCCAGCTTGGGGACTCCCGTCGTCCCCATCCTGCTGGGCAGCTAAATCCATCTCCCACGTGAGATCCAGCTTGGAAAGCACAGGTCAGGCTGCAGCATCCGACCTGCAGCACGGACCGCATCCCCCCGGCCCCAGCAGCAGCGATTAAGCCCAGCTTAACCCCTGGGCTATAACCTGCCCTGATCTGCCCCAAACCTTGTGCTCACTGTGACCGTATTGCTCTGGCTGAAGAGGGTCAGTGCTGGTGTGGGGGGATTTGTGTGTCCCCCCAGGAGGGACCCAGCTCCTGCCCCAGTGCCAGCACTCCCTGGCAGCCCTGCAGTTCCTGGTTGAGTCGCTGCCAGTCCACCGACTCCCGCTAGGAGGTATAATATCAGATATTTATGGGGTGCCTCTCCTCCCCGGGGGTCCCACAGCACCCTGACACCTTCCCGAGGTGGCTGCGGGACAGGGGACCCTGCACAAGCACGGGCAGAGCCAGAGCACCCCCAGATTTCAGCAGGGATTTATGGCAGCGAGCGGGGCTGAGACCCCATTTCCATGGCACACCCGCAGCACCCACAACGCCCGGGTCCTGCCGGGGCTTTTCCACGCGGGCAAACACCCACGGCTCAGAAGCAGAATTCCAGGAACGTCGGCAAAGACCTGCCAGCCCCAGGTGCCCCGTGGGACCTGCCAGAGCCCCCTCCTGCCTGCAGCAGCCCAGCTCTGAAGTGGGGCTGAGCACCAGAATGTTTTTCCATCCTGCAGCCTGGAAGTTCCCGATATAAGAGGCAAATCCAGCACCGACTGCCCAAACCCGGCACGGGAGAACAGCCTCTCCCCCTCCGCCTCCTGGCTTTTCCCCCCTACAAACCAACATCTGCACTCACATTTTCCAAACAAAACGCACCCAACGTCTGTCTGCTCCCGGGTAAAACCTTACCTGCCAGCATGGGAGGCAGCCGGCAGGGAAAACCCCCTTGGCACAGCCCAGTTCACCTCCACTCGCCTCCCCAAGCACGGAATTTCCCCTTTGTGGAAACTCTCAGCACGGGGATCTGCCTCACAAACCTCCGAGGATCCAAGAGCCCACCCCAGGCAGCAGCTCGGCTCCATGGGGCTCCTCACCCGAGCACCGTGGCTGTCAGCATCCTCCCCGGCTGCTGCTCCGTGCTTGCCGTGGGATTTCGGGATGGTTCCCCCATTTCTCCATGCCCCGTGCCGCAGCAGAGCTCACCCCACCGCGGCGCCGAGCAGATTGATGTTTGCAGAGTGTCTTCAAGTCGCTCGACAAAGGAGCAGGGAATTAATATTCCTTTTAATTAAAGGCAGAAAAATCTCTTTGTTCCTGAACAGAGAGAAAACAACAGAGGGAAGAGCTCAAAAGCTCTTCCTAAGCTGGAGACGAGACCATCGCTTGGAATCAAAGACACTGTCAACGCACACGTGACCTCGAATTAAAAAAACAAAATGAATCGCAGCAGTGGCAGTGGCTCCTCTCCGACAGCGAAGGAAAGTTGCAAAGTTTTTCTTGGCTAATAGAGGGAAAAAAAAAGAATTCCAAGAAAAGGTGTGTTTAACTAGAGAAACGCTCTGCGGTATCCGAAGGCACCATCCAGCGGCGAGGGAATGACGGGAAGAGCTGGTTCTGCTCCGGCTCAGTGTCGCGGAGGAGCCACGGAGGAGCGCGGGGCCAGCCTCGCTCCATCGCTCCGCCAGCAGCGTTCCCTTGGCAAAGCCGGGCTGCCCAGCTCAGCGTAATTCCAGAGGGAAAGCAAGAGCAGGCGGTGATGAATGGCAGCGCTGGAGACTCCCGAGCCAGCCTTCCTCCCCCAGTCCACATCCAAACAAACATCCCCTGGCACACGCGAGGACTCTGCGAGCGCTCCCACCACAGCCCCGTGTCCCCACCACGGACCCGTGTCCTCGCACATAAACACAGAACGAAGGGAGCCGGAACTTCCCAGAGCAGCCCTGGGATTCCTCCCGCAAGCTCTCCCAAGTGGGTCAGCTGCTCCTCGCCACCAAACACGGCTCCAGGTCCACAGCAGCCGGAGCGGGATGCGGGGCTGGCGGGCAGAGAGGAGGGATGCAGGGATGACAAAGAGTTGGATTGCTGGGCAGGAATCGGGAGCCACAACCGGGGGGGGTCTGCTGGGGGGTGGGCACAAACTCGCGTCGGTTCCCGGGGAAGCCGTGCCGCCCCACGCCGCCCCGGCGCTCGGGAAACGGCGACGGGGGACACGGAGGGGACAGCAGGAAGCGCCCCGGTAGCGCAGGGAAGAGCGGTCTGCACTCCACCTCCCCCGCGGCAGCGCGGTGCGTGGGAGCGGGGCCCACGGGCGCGGCGATCCCGCGGCCGCGCTGCCTCCGCCGCGGAGCCGCCCCGAGCGCTGCTCCCGCTCGCCCCNCCCCCGTTGTGTTCTCGCTCGCCCTGCCCCGCTCCGCCGCCGTGGCGAGGACCGCGCCGGCTCGGGCACATGGAGCATCCCCGTTCCCTGCGCACCGGCAGCTGCCCCGATACCGCGAGCATCCTCCAGGCACCGGGAGCGTTCCCCGGGCACCGGGAGCCTCTTACTGCCCTGCGCACCGGCAGTTTCCCCGACACCGGGAGCCTCCCCCGGGTACCGAGAGCATCTCGGAGTCCTGCACAACAGGAGCGTCCCCCGGGCACCGGGAGCCTCCCCGACTCCTTCACGCCGGGAGCATCCCCCAAGCATCAGGAGCATTCCCAGCCCCTTTTCCATGAGAGCCTTCCCGGACATCAGGAGCCCCCGATTCCCGGACGCACCGGGAGCATCCTCCGCACATCGGTAGTACCCACAGCCCCTCTGCCCTACGAGCCTCCCCGGGCATTGGGAGCCTCCGATTCCTCTCGTTTTCCTCCCGAGAGCATCCCTCAAACACCGGGAGAATTCCAAGCCCCTCTTTCTCGGGAGCCTCCGCGGGCACCGGCAGCCTCCCCGCTCCCGTCCCCGTTGGCGGACGGCACTTACCGTCCTGAGGTGTGGCGGAGGCGTGAGGTAAGTCCCAAGGCAGGGGCCGGCGGGGCCGGCAGGAGCGGGCAGAGCCGGCAGCGGCCCCCGGCGGCGGCGGCCCCGGCCCGCTTAAGGCCGGCGCTG
>VWYI01021262.1:596882-623660 GCA_013399455.1 Anthoscopus minutus | reverse complement strand
GTCTGTACGGAACCGGGGGACTGAGTGGGACACGAGGCTGCATGACACCGACGCTCTGCCCAGAGATATGGGGCTGCCTAGGGCTTTAGGGGGTACATGGGACCTGGTGACATTAGGGGGACTGGAGGGCTGTGCACGGGGTTTAGGGAATGCAGGGATTGGGGTTTGCAAAATCGTCAAAATTGGAGGTGCTTAAGATCGAGGGTTGCAAAGCTGAGAGTGGGGGGCTGCATGGGAGGAGGGGAAACACGTTCTGGGGAGNGGGGGCTGCATGGGGGGTGGGGAAACACGTTCTGGGGAGCTGCAAGGAGCTGGGAGTTGTTTTGGGAGAGGTGGAGGAACCGCAAGGGGACGGGCCAGGACTTGTCTGGGGCCATGGGAAAAGTCACGGGGTTGGAGTAGGGTGGGGGTCTCTGCAAGGGACTGCGGGGGGGGAGGGATGGAACTGTGTTTGCTCAGCTTCCCTCTCCAGGGGCCCAAGGGCTGGGGTTGTACTGGAGCAGCCACAAGACCACAGGCACAGCCCTCAGAGTCCCACACGCCCATCCCAGCCTGGCCTCAGCGTGCCCCACACCCTCCTGGGCCTCGGTGGGGCTCCGAGGGCAGCTGAGTGCTGGGAATGCCGGTGGGACCCTCCCCGGCAGCGGTGCGGGGCAGTGGTGCACAGCTGGCTGCCTGGCACACCCTTCCCGTGTCCCCCCGTGCGTTCAAATCCCTCCCCAAGTCCTGCAGCGCTGCTGCTGGCCCGTGCACTGGGAAAAATCCCCGTGAATTTCCCTACGAGCCCCAGCCCTGCCTCTGTGTAATTCCCGTGCCTGGCAGCTGCTTCCCTCTGCGGCCGCCCCGTGCTGTGTGTGTTGTTCATCCTCACCCGCTTCCCAGGCACTGGGAGAGCTCTGCCAGGCAGAGTCACCCGGCACGGGCTGCACAGCTGGCCTTGGGTGGCACAGAGCAGCTGGGTGGCCACTGGACAGCCAGAGCGTGGCCCTGGCATGGCTGAGGCACGGATGTTGTGTGGGAACTGTGAGGGCTCTGCACAGCTGCTGCATGCCCTGTGTGTGACCACTGCATGGCCTCTGTGTGACCACTGCATGGCCTGTGTGTGACCACTGCATGGCCTCTGTGTGACCACTGCATGGCCTGTGTGTGACCACTGCATGGCCTGTGTGTGACCACTGCATGGCCTGTGTGTGACCACTGCATGGCCTGTGTGTGACCNGCTGAGGCACGGATGTTGTGTGGGAACTGTGAGGGCTCTGCACAGCTGCTGCATGCCCTGTGTGTGACCACTGCATGGCCTCTGTGTGACCACTGCATGGCCTGTGTGTGACCACTGCATGGCCTCTGTGTGACCACTGCATGGCCTCTGTGTGACCACTGCATGGCCTGTGTGTGACCACTGCATGGCCAGTAAATGCCAATCACATGGCCACTGAGTGACTTTTCTGTAAGTAGTAAATGATCGTCACAAGGCCACTCAGTGACCATTCTGTGGCTGCTAAATGGCCATCACCTGGTCACTATAGGGCCACCACAAGGTCCCCAAATGACGACTGCATGGTCACTGCACAGCCCAGCTCCTCTTGCTGATGGGGTCACAGCCAGAGGTGCTGCAGAATCCTGACCCAGCTCCTCCAGCCTCAGCTCGTTTTGCTTCCCTTGCTCCCAGAGGGCTCCCGGAGGGGCTGTGGTTCTCCAGGTCCTGCTGCCCTCATTCCCACGGGGACCTTTCCCCAGGGGCCTCGTGCAGGTGCCATGGCCCCACAGGCAAAGGAGCACTGGAGGAAAATCCGCCCGGCACAGCTGCACTCCCCGCCCACCACAGCCCGGCTTTGCACGGGTGGCACCGGCTGGCACATGCAAATGCCAGCACCACGCGTGCTTGGGGACACACGGACGTGGACACGTGGTTCCCAGCACGGGTGGAAGCGCTGTGGACCCCCAGCATCACTGAGGCAGCCCAAGAGTGCTCCCAGAGCTTTGGCTGCCGGGTCAGGGCACTCCCCGGCACAGCAGGGACCTGCCCGTGGGGGTGACCTCGCTCTCAGCCCAGCCACCTGTGTCACACGCCCAAGTGCAAAGCTCAAACACATCACAAACCCCTCCTGTGAGTGCCCAGCTGCGCCGTGAGCCTGGAGATGACCAAACCCCTCCCCTCTGACCTGCCAGCCCCTGCCATGAGCGCGTCACAGGGACCTGCTGGGAACTGTCGCCGCCTCTCCTTAATTTGGGGCGCAGCTGCAGGACGCCATCCAGCAGCCCCTGCCCTGGCACCTCGTGCCCCAGGAGTGCTGTCGGGATGGGCAGGTGGCACCGTCACCGGGGGGGCAGAGCCACCGCGTCCCCCCAGGCGGCGTTTGGGTGGCAGGGGCTGCTGCGTTCCTATTCCACGCACGCAGCCTGTAATTTTGGTCTATTGAAGTCATAATTCACTACTGTGAAAATAAACATTTGTGTTAGCTTGCTTTATTCGGCGGGGTTCGGCTGAATGTTAATAATTCCCCGCCGGCGGCTTTGCACGTGGCCTGGGATGCTGGGACAAAGCCCGGGCACCCGTGGCCGTGGCCACCTCCGTGCGGGCTTTGGGCGAGTTCTCACCCTCCTTTGTACCCTATTCCTGAGATCCCCTGGATCCCGAAGGAGATAGTGGAAAAAGAGCCACTTTGTACTAATCCAGCGAAAATGAGGACGATAAATGTAATTTTTAGACAATATTTGGAGTCCAGCACTTACTCAGACCCTTCCCTACCTGTCCCTGCCGCTGGGTTTGTACCCTTGTGCTGTTTTGCGGATGCTCCCACCACATCAAAGAAGCCCCATCACCCACCCCGTGCCATCGTCATGCAGGAGGACACCTGGGCCACCTCCACCCCCGGCTGTCCCCAGGGCTGTCCCCAGATCTCTCCCTGCTGGGTGCGAGGGGCTGGTGCTTCCCCTCGGCATTTGCATCTTCCCAGCCTTTATCTTTCTGCCGGTCTCTGTATTGCTGCAATTACAGACACTTTAAAACACAATGATCTGGCTGTTAGCGTGATGGATGACAGAACCTTTCTGTCTGGTTTAAATCATTGCTGAGAGTGAGAAAACTTCCCCGGGTTAACCCTTTCCTGCCCCAAACCAGCTCCCAGTCCGAGATTGCTGTGAGCTCCATGTTCACCCATCCACCACACGCCTGGGTCCCATGGATGGGATAAAGAGGGGATCTGGCATTCTTACGGGAAATCATTCCCGTGTCCCTCAGCTCCCTGGGCTCTGTGCTGTTGGGGCTCCCCGGGTGCCTGGGGACAGGCGATGGGACCAGCCCTGCCCCGGCAGAGCCGGTGGCCCCGCTCCGCTGCGGTGGGAAATTAACGGCTGGAGTGGAGATAAGCGCCTGCCGGGGCCCGATAGCCGGCTGGATCCATCCCAGCCCCGAGCTGGCAATCCTTCCCACGGCAAATCTGGAACCGGGGCAGAATGGGGGCCCAGCGCATTCCCACCCGTGGGAGAGGGTGAAAACTCCGGTCCTGACTCGGTGTGGGTCACGCTGGCCCGTGACTGATGGCGTGGTGAGCCGGGGCGGGGATGAACCACACACGTTGTGGAGATCCGTGCTCCCTTTGTGCCGGGGAGGTGGCATTTCCCACCGCCCTGCGTCCTGCCCAGTGCCCGTCCATGCCCGCCCACCCCGCGGCTGTCCCTGTCCCTGTCCCACGGGACGGTGTCACCATCTCTCATCACCTGTGCTTGCGGTGCTGGGTCCTGTCCTCCATCCCCGCCGTGCTCACACAGAGAGGCTGCACGGAGAGGTCTGGAGGGTGCCAAGGACCTGTCCCAGGGGAAGGGACACCCCAAGGCACAGCCTGGAGGAGAAGGGGAGCGCTGAGTCCTTGGCACGGTGCGTGCCAGCGCTCGCTGAGGGTGGATGAAAGCAGCTGGTACCAAAACCTCGCAGGAAATGGTCACCACCATGCGCCATCCGTATCTGCCCCTGCACATGACCCCTGCCCGCTATCGGGGCCGCGTACACGGGCAGGGGCCAGGCGGGGGCTGCCGGGCTCACAGTGCCACCGCGGCATCCTTAGATGCCCCCTCTCCTTTCTGCAGCCACTGCGGTGTTGGGGACACCTTTCGCGCCTCGTGGCTGCCCAGCCATCAGTGGTGACGCAGCGCTGTCCCCGTGATCCCGCTGTCCCATTCTCCTGGCTCTCCCGGAGTTCCTCCGGTTCAGCCCCGGTGCTTCCCAGCGTGCCAGGACCAGCTGATTGCTGATCCGGCTGCACCCCTCTTCACAAGCCTCAGGCTTTTTAAAAAAGTCCCGGGTGCTGATGCACCGTGCCCCTCGCCAGGCTGGTGGCCCAGCCCTGTCCCTGTGCCGCCCTGAGCCGGGTCCTGCCCCCAGCAGCTCTCACGGGACGGTGTCTGCAGGCGAAGGCGCCGAGCCGCGCCGGCGCTCAGCCCTGCCGTGCCACAGGTTTCCTGTGTCACCCCCAGCGGGTCCATCTGGGTCTCTCAATCTCTGTCCCTTCCCTCTCGGGAAGCAGAGCATCCCTGGGCACCTCTCTGAGTCCTCGCTGGGTGTGGCGGTGCCGGCGGTGCCCTGCAAGCAGAGCTTGGTGACGGCGTGTGGCCGAGCGCTCACAAGCTGCAGGGATGCAAAGCCCTACAGGCCCGTAGGGTCTCCGGTCCCCGTTTGCTTGGAGCACCCCCGCAGGCACAGGGAGCTGCTGGGCCGGGAAGGGTCGGTGTGGCCGTGGATGGTCCCATTGCCCTGGCTGCGAGCACGGATGTGGTGGCCCAAATCTCAGCGCCCAAATCCTTCCCGGCGCCAGCACCAAGCACCGGGAGCCAGGCTGCGGCCCCCGGCGCTCTTCCCTCGGCATTTCACTTGCAGCAGGAGCCCTGGCGCTGGATTTTCCTGCACGTTAATCCATCGGGGAATGCAGTAGGGAGATAAGAGGCTGTTGGGGAGCCAGCGGGGAAGACGCTCGCCTGCCCGCCGGCTATCGCCTGCCGCAGCTGCATCCGCCCGGGGACATCTGCTCGGCAGGAAGCGCCGTGCGCCAGCCTTTCCCGGGAAAGGGGCTTCGTTTGTGCCTGGCTTCCCCCCGTGACCGCTCCTGGGGGTCCCCAGACTTGGGTTCACCCACCCTGCTGCCATCGGGTGGGAAGGAGCAGCCCCAGCGGCTGTTGAAGCAGATCCAGGGGCTTTGTGGCTTTCCCACAACTTCCACATAGAAAGGGAAAAAAGTGCATCTCCCATTAGAAGAAGAAAAAAATAAATAAAATCCTGTTTTCCTTGCTGACAGATTCGTTCCTGCTTCGTGGCGTTCAAAGGGAAACCACCCCCTGCTGCTTATCATCCCGCCCGCCCTGCGCCGCCGGCTCCGGAAAATCACCGGCTTGCCTTAAAAAATGGGAGACTTCAGGATACAGAACCGTTCCTCTGAGTGCTTCAAGGTTTTGGGGCTGCTAGGGGCCAGGTTTCCAGCTTTTATTTGCCATGGAGAGCCTGGGAAGAGTTTTAATTGCAAAGCAAAGATGACCACGCGCTGCCTTGACTCCAGGAGTTGGTGTTTTTGGGTGCATGGAGACGCTGCTGGCACCTCCATGGGAGCAGCATCCAGCGGCAAGTCCTGCCAGCCTCATCCTTGGCCAGCAGGAATTTCCTGGGAGATGCTGCACAAAATCCCCTGAGCTGCCCTTGCGTTCACAACATGTTCACATTCCCCTTCTCCCACCCTAACCGTGGGGACCAGCTCCTTCCTGGCCCTCCCCTGCACTGCCTGCATCCTTCCCAATAACGATGGGAATTTAATTAGCAGGCATTGCACTTCCAACACCTCGCATCCCTGCAAAAATCAATGGGAGCTAGCAGGAGGCGGTGTGAGCCTGCCTTCACTCCGGCACACGGCTTGGATGGAGATCCGAGCCCTGGGGCTTCTTTCAGACCCTTCCCAGCGCCAAAATCCTTCAGCCTGGGGCTCTGGCTGTGTGGAGGCTAGTGCTGATCCGTGCCGTGCCAGGTCATGCCATGGGGAGCCACGGCCAGGTGAGGTCTGGGATTTGTTACAAGGTCCAGATGCACCACAGCAGCAGAGGACACTGTGGCTGTCTCTGGCCACCTGCATCGTTTCCAAGTTCCCAGGCTAAAAGCAGGGCTTGTTATCAAGAGCAAAAAATGTGCCACCTCTGTTGTATTTCATTTCCCTTTCTCCACCTCTTCCCTGCCCGCTGTGCATCAGAGATAACAGCTCTCAGTGCCGAAGCTGGAGAGTGGGGCCGCAACGGCCTCGCCAGCCCTATCGCCGCCTCGCCGGCCGCAAGGAAATCAGGAAGTTTGCAGAGATATTTGGCCAACAAAATAAACATTTCTCCTGCCAAAAGCCTAACGGGCAGCCCTGCGAGCCCTCAGCAATCTGCACGGCTCCCTGGCTGCAGCCTTCCGGAGCGCGCTGCCCGCCGAGCCCCGCGGCCGCGCCGCCTCACCGGAGCGTGCGGCAGCCTGGCACGGGCCAGCTCTGGGGACAGGGACCCAGCGCGGCTCCCCCACCCACGGTGAACGGGCACAACAGGTGCAGCGCCCACTGTGCACCCAGATGCTGCCCTTGTGCCGGCCCAGCTGGGTCCCTGACCCGCCAGGGGTGGGCAGGGGGCTGCGGCGGAGCGCGGTGCCGGGGGAGCGGGGTGGGGAGCGAGGGGAAGCGAGGCACGGGGCCAGCATTGTTCACACCGGTGACTCAGCCGGCTTTGCCTTCCTGCCCGCACCGGGCACGGGCCCAGCAGAGCCCCCGAGCCCCCCAGAGCTGCCACAGCCCCTTGGCCTCGGTGCCTGGGGATGCTCCAGCACGGCATGGGGGATGCTCCATTCCCACGGAGCCTCCGCACTGCAAACCATCAGCAGCACCTGGAGAGCCCGTGGGGTCGAATGTGAGCTGCTGATCCCAGAACAGATCCCAGAACCAGCCAGCAAACATAGGATTGAAATGCTGGAAATAAAACATCCTTGGGGCTGATACCTCGTTGTGGAAAGGTTTAATTGCAGAGCGGGCTCCCAATGGGTCCCCATGGCAGTGAGCCCGTGGAGCCCCACGGTGCATTGGCCATGTCCTGGCTCCCCATTCCCGCTGGCTGGTCCCCAAGGGGATGCACTGACTGGTGCCAGCCACGTGCCACCCTCGGGGAGCACCAGCCTGCCCAAGGCTGCATTTGGCACTGGGGTGAGTCACCTGTGCCATGCTACACGGCACTGCCACGGCCACCACCACCACCTTCCTCCCGCCCCTGCCTCTCACCTTGCCTGGTCCTGCCCGAGAGGAGTCCCTGATGGCTCTGGGGGGTCCCGAGGGGATGATGGCAGCACCCCAAGCCTGCGAGCCCCTCCGAGGCTGGTGCTGCCAGCCCGGTCCCGCGCGTGGGCAGGAGCTGCGGCGGGGCCGGGGATGCTGAGCTCGGCAGGGGCGCGGGGTGTCCTGCCCGCTCGGCGCCTGCCCGGCCGCCAGGGCCGCTCATGTGACGGCCGGGGCCGCGGTGGCAGCGGAGCCGTGTCCCATGGCGAGGGGAAGGTGAACAGCTGCCGGGCAGTGATAATGCGGCGGGTGGGGGTGGCCGGGCAGCTGCGCCCGTGTCCTTCCCCAACAGGAACCATCTGTGACCAAGCCCAGCTCTGCCTTCCCTATCAGGCATTCCGGTC
This sequence comes from Anthoscopus minutus, assembly GCA_013399455.1. Classification (NCBI taxonomy): domain Eukaryota; kingdom Metazoa; phylum Chordata; class Aves; order Passeriformes; family Paridae; genus Anthoscopus; species Anthoscopus minutus. Next base: position 615,988 of record VWYI01021262.1, on the reverse strand, counting down.
TGACTTTCCAACAACTTCCCCTTTGCGACGGCCTCACTTCCTCACTGCGAGGGGCTGGTGTGGTGTGGCCTGGCACGGTGGGACTGGCACGGCAGGATTGGCTCGGCAGGACTGGCTCAGCTAGCCTGGCATGGCTGGCTTGGCACGGCAGAACTGGCACAGCAGGACTGGCTCAGCTGGCCTGGCATGGCAGGACTGGCACAGCTGGCCTGGCACAGCACAGCACGGCTGTCCTGGCAGCACCGTGTGCACTGGCCTGGCACAGCCAGCATGCCAAGGCATGGCACGGTTGCCCATTTGCAGCCCGGCACAAACACGGGGCTCATGCCTCCTTGCTGCAGCCCCGTTGCCTGGGACTCCCCATGGGATGAGGCTTTCCCACGGCTGCTGCCACCCTGATCTGCAGCTGCAGCCTCGCCCCGACCTTCACAGGGGTCTCCCCGCTGGGCCCCCATCCCTGCACCCCCCAGCCAGGCCCCTCAGCGCCGGCGTTTGGGCTCCCCCAGAGCTGTCAGCGGGAGAGAAACAACCTGTTAGAAACCCGAAAGGCGGCTCTGGGCTGCAGGTGGGAGGGAGGAAACGTGTCCTAAAAATACAGCAGCGCCTGCACGGTCCCCGAAGGTGGCTGAGCAGATGGCGTCTCGGCGGCCACCTGGGCTCCCGCAGATGGCACCCGGGGCTCCCTGCTCCGTGCCCCCCGCCCAGGGCTCGGGGGGGCCGGGAAGGGCCGGCTGTGGGTGGGGAGGAAGGTACTGAAGTATGGGGGTGCTGTGCCTTGCTGTGCTGTGGGGGCAAAGCAGGGCGGCACCAGCAGGGTCTTTACCCTCTGGCTGCAGCCCCGAGCCCCAGGAGACATCGAGGACGCTCTGGGTGCTGCAGGAAGATGAGGGGAAGCCCCAGCACGGGGCTGATGTGCTGGGGAAAGGCCACAAACCGCAGCCAGGGCTGCGTGTTTGGGGAGAGATGCCATGGCTGTGCCCAGCACAGCTCTACCCCAGCCCTGCATCCTGCATCCCAGCAACGCTGGGACACCCCAGCTCCATCCTACCCACCCTGGAGATGCCCGTGCCCCACCAGCACAGGCACAGCAGCCTGGGTGTGGACTGAAGGCTGGCAGAGGTTTAGGCAGGGTTTCCAGCTGTGTTTCAGGCTCTGGTGTCTTCCCCTTTTCTTTCTGCTCGGCCCAGGTGGGCTCTGTGTTATCGCTCGGGGGTTTGCCAAGCTGCCCCTTGGCCAGGGCCAGGCTCACCACGGGCACAGAGAGTGGCCGCTTCTGGGGAGTGTCCCAGGGCAGAGTCAAAACAAGAGGGTTTCAGGGCTGGCCAGGAAAATCCCACCCAGCTGCGGCCCCGTGTCCCCGCGTCACCCGCGCGGGGGGGTCTCTCTGCCAGGAAACAGAGAACACCTGCCTGGGCAGCTGCAGGCACCGGGCTGCCAGGGAATGGCCCAGTTTGGGGGAGACCCCTGAGCTGTGCCCCAGAGTGCAGGGAACCCCCGGGGTCCCGGGGTCTGGCTTGGCAGAGGGGGATCCCCTGGGATCCCGAATTCTGACTCGCTGAGAGAGGGGAACCGCTGGGGCCGCGGGGTCTGGCTCGGTGAGGGCAAACATCTGAGGTCTCCGAACACCGAGAGGAACCCCTGGGGGTGGAGGGCCCGCCCTGGCATGGGGGAATGCCTGGGTCGCGGGGCTGCCCCGTTACAGGTGACCCCTCCCGCTCACGCTCCGGGAGCCGCCGGGGCTCCCGGCCGGTTTCTCTCTGAGTCAGAGCTGCTCTTGCTGCCGAGCAGAGACTCCCCCTGCTAAAGGAGACGCAGGACGGGCTCCCACCGCCCCCAAGGTCACAGCGAGGTGGGGGAAGGAGGTCAGAAAGCCCCGGGGGGCGGTCGAGGTCTTGCCACCTTCACACGTTCCGGGGCTGTGCCAGCCCTGTGTTCGGCGGGACACACCACGGCATGGCACAGGATGGCACAGGATGGCACAGGATGGAATGGCACGACTCCCCAGCGCTGGAAAAGCCTCGTGCTCATGTGCCCCACTGCCTGCAGAGCCCCACTGCCTTCCCCTTTCCATCTGAAAGAGATGGGTGGGGGAACAAGGGGGAAAAGGAAGCGGCAGCAACAACCGGTGAGCGAAACATCACCGGCAGCTGCCCGAGGGAAACCGAGACCTTCACCTCCCAAAAGGGGCCAGGATGGGGCCACAGCCCCAGCCTGGGGTTGGAATGGGACTTTTCTACATCCATGCTTAAATCTGCCTCTTCCGGCCCAGGGAAATGGGGATGAAGGAGCAAAGGCAGGAGCTGGGAACGGGGAGGAGAGCGATGGCCAAGCCAAGGAGATGGGAGCTGCCGAGAGTTCACAGGGAACACAAAGACAAATTCTTTAAGAAAAAAAATGGTAAAAAAAAAAAAAGAAATCAAAGGGATGTGGAGAGGGAGATAAGAGGGAAGACAGAGCAGGGAGACGGAGGGAGCGGAGAGGACGCGGGCAGAGGGAGGCAGGCGGCGCGGGGAGGCGAAGCGGGAGCCGGGGGAGCTGTCTGGCGCGTCCCTATCGCCTCTCTCCATCGCGGGAGCCCAACCTCAAGTAGTTTTTCACTGAGATTGGAGTGATCAGGTAGGGCTGCCCTCGGCGGCAGCTGCGGGGCTGTGAATAAGCACCTGCTTATCTCTGCCCAGCGGCTGTGCGCGGCTGCAGATTGCGGGGGGACGGGAGCTGGCTGCCGGCTGCGATTTCCATATCAGCGCCCTGCAGCCGCCTGCGCCAAATAAACACAACAGCCCCACGGACAAAAGGTTAATTATCAATTTTCAGAGAGGGAGAGAGAGGAGAGGGGGAGAGGGGAGAGCAGCGGCCGTCGGCAGCCGCGGGGACGCGCAGCCGGGCTCTGACGGGGTGCTGGGCTCTGCGCCCCGGGCGCAGCGTCCTGAGCATCCCCCGGGCTCTGCCGGCACCCGCCGGGCTTTGGGGATGGGGTTTGGGACGGAAATGGGAATGGGGATGGGGATGGAGATGGGGATGAAAATGGGAATAGGACAGAGATGAGAATGAGGACAGATATCGGGATAGGGACAGTGACAGGGATAGAGATGGGGATGAGAACAGGGATAGGGATGGAGGTAGGGGATGGGGACAGATACCGAGATGAGGAAGGGGACAGGGATGGGTCTGTACATGCACAGGGGCAGCGGGACCAGGGGAAGACATAGGGGAAAGAAAAAATCCCTCCCAATACTCTGTTTCAGCCCTGCCTGGGCAGAGGCCAGACTGGAAGAAGGCACATCCTCCTCCTCCTCCTCCTCCACCTCTTGAGCATGCGAAGCTCTGCTGGCTCCACATCCCTCAGCCACCTTTGTGTATTCAACAGCTCTCTCCTCTTATCAAAGCGACCCTGAGCTCCCAGCTCGGCTGGGCCGCGGGGCCCAGGGAGAGACAGGAGGAGGTGCCCTGACGGCCCCGGGGGAAGGAAGGGCTGCGTGGTGGCATCACCCTGCTTGTAGCTGAGGCCACGTGAAGCCATCAGGGATCCTCAGGGGCTGCTGATCACTGTGCTTCGCTTGTCCCTCTCTCCTGACACTCAGGAGTTGTTAAATATGGCAGGGGGTACTGGTGTTTCCCTGGGGTCACCCACCCTGTCCCCCACATTCTCTCGGGGCTGCAAAGCCACTCTGCTGCTGCAGCCATCCCTGCTCCGGGGTGGTTTTCCCACCCTGCACATCCCTCAGCACACCCTGCCCAAGGGGCACTGCCCCGAGTGTGCCCGGGATGCTCCCTGCTCCCACAAGGACACACAGAGCCCAAAAGAGCCTCACAGGGCAGCAGCCACGCAGCCGGGAAGCCTCGAGCCCACATGGCACCAGATTTAGCCACAGACAGCTCCTAAAAATAGCCAGGAGCTGGGAGGCTGCAGAGCTGCATCTGCTGCCACAGGGAGAGGGCTCGGAGCTCCAGCCCTCATCCCACGGGGCTGGGCTGGATGGAGCTGGGGGGGATGGAACTGGGGTGCACTGGGGTGCACAGGACCCAGCCACCTCTGTGCCAGCCTGATGCCAGGGACAGGAGGACACTGGGATGGAGATGAGATGCTCTTTGGTGCTGGGATGCTCCTAATCCACTGGGGAATTAGATGTGCAGCTGTGGATAAGGATAATGATAATATTTAGCACCTTTAATGCAGGCAGGGTTCTGCAGCTCCTTTCTGATGGATGCAAGGAGATGGGTGGGTGTCCCTGGGGGATTTGGGGGACAAGCTGGAGACAGGCAGGACACAGAAAGCTGCAGTGCATGGCTGTGAGCTCTGCTGTGGCCCCAACCTGCTCCTCATCCCAAGAGGGGCCTGACCTCCAGCTGATAAAACATTCTAAAAATACCAGGATAAATATGAGGGAATGCAGGCGGGGTGTGAGCATCCCGGGCTGCAGCAGCCAGTCCCCCTCCAGCCTTGCCTAACCCCCCCAAATAACCCCATCCCAAAATACTAACCCAGGGCCCATCTGGTGTCCAACTGATGAGCACAGATGTGTTTGGGATTTCCGAGCCGGCTGGCAGCCGTTCAGACCTGTCGCAAGCTGCACCTGCTGCAGGATATTTTCCCTTCTGGATTTAATCCCCATCCCCCCAGCATCCCAGGCACCCCCAGGGCTGGGTGGGCAGAAGGAGACCCCCCCCCTCCCCCCCCAAGCGATGACCTTCCTGACCCGTGCCCATCCCTGCCATAAATATGGATGTGGGAGCAGGAGAAGGGGGATGTAAATGCCCAAGAGGGGTCGTGCGGTGCCCAAATCTCAGCCTCCCACCAAGGAAATGCCTGGGGGAGGAGCTGGTGTCACAGCCACCCTCCCCCAGGATGGATTTCGCCACCTCTGGGTGTTTTGGGAAGGATTTCTGGGAACATCCCCGGAAGACACAGAGACGCTCGGCCACAGAGAGCCGAGCCTTGCATTGCAACACTGGGTGCTCTGGGGTTTGGAAAGCCAGTGCATGTCCCAGCCCCCAGCCACTGCCCCCAATTAACACAACACTCTTCTGTTTTAACAAGGCTCTCCCAGCTCAGATGTTGACCCCTGTGATGATCGTGAGGGAATAAACAGCAAATCCCCTTTTAAATGGAGGGCTGGCTGAGGGATTAGGAGCCAAGGGGTGGCCGTGCCCCCTGCGTCCCCCCCGGGGCTGCCTGTGCAGATATTCGGGGCAGGAGCGGCCTCTGCCCGTCTGGCCCGTCTGAAGTGGTCCTGGGCGATAGGGAGTGATTAGGATTAGACACATCCAGGATGAGAGTTTTTCCACCAGATAGGGATGATAATGGGACCCATGGGGAGGATTATGGACCTGTCTCTCCGAGAGAAGCCATCTGTGTGTCCGTCTCCTGCTGCCTCTGCTGCCCCAGCGTGTCCAGCCAGGCTCTCCCTTGTCTCTGCTGGCTCCTGGGATGGCAACCCTGACCTGCTGCACCTCCCACCCCATCCCCACCAGGATCCTGTGGCAACCAGGGCTCGTGGCCATCAGGGGTGGCCAAGGTGCAGTCCTGCAATAAGCAAAGCACCCAGCATCTCTGGGAACTCAGAATCCCTGCATCCTTGGGGTACCCAGCATCCCTGCATCCCTGGTTACCCAGCATCTCTGGGAACTCAGAATCCCTGCATCCTTGGGGTACCCAGCATCCCTGCATCCCTGGTTACCCAGCATCCTCCTACATCCCTGGGAACTCAGAATCCCTGCATCCCTGTGTACCCAGCACCCACACATCCCTGGGTACCCAGCACCCTCCCGCATCCCTGGGATGCTCAGCATCTCTGCACATCCCTGGGATACCCAGCATCCCTGCATCCCTGGGGAATTCAGGTATCCCCCTGCTATGTGCTGGCTTGGGGCCACCTTCACACACGCAGGATGCTGCCGAGGGAACAGAGTGACACATCCCTGTGAGCACAACTTGAGGCTTGGCCATCCCCTGACCTCCCCATCCCTGGAGCGAGACGAGCGCTGCCGGCCCGGCCTCCCCGGGGAGGGGAGTGGTGAGAACCGGCTCGTTCCCACCGCCCGGCATCCCAATCCCTCCCGGCAGCATTTTTCCCTGCTGAAGTCACAGGCACCCGACAGAACCCCCGGCTCCTGCCAAGCACGAACATTTCCTATTTGGGATGTTCATACCGCAGCCAGAGGATCCCAGGGAAGGCTGGAGGATCCCAGGGAAGGCTGGAGCTGCTGTGACCACCATAATTATGGGAGAGAAGAGAGAGAGAGAGAGAGTGGCATTTTGAAGTTTGGATAAAACCTTAATTGAAGTCTTGGCTGGTGTTAATTATATTAAAGGCAGAGTGAGCGATGGGCTTTTTATTAGTTAATGAGGATTTTCATTTTCCGGCAGAGGAGCCCTTTGATGTTTCCAGGACTAATGGCTGTTAAATTCAACTTATTCGCTTTGCCACTGCTGGAGGGTGATGGGGAGCAGGGGCTGCTCCAGTCACGGGGCCCAGAGCCCTGGGAGCCACCAGCCACTGTGGAGAGGGGACAGGGATTCTCCCACCACACCCCCAGCAGGGTCATGTGGGAACAGGAATTCCTGGCTGTCCGGGGTGGGTGATGGGCTGTCCTGCACATGAGCACAGCACCCAGCGCTCCTGTGTGTCCCCGTGGCATCCCCCTGCACCCCATGGATACTCAGCACCCTTGGGCATCCCTGGGGCACCCAGCACCCTCCAGGCTACCCCTTGTCCATCCAGCCTGTCCTGCTCTCCACATGGATTTTTCCAGGCTATCTCCAAACCCCATGCCAGGCTGCCTCCCTCCTGCCGCAATTAGCATTTATTATGATTATTTTGCATTCATTACCCGCGGAGCCAGGGCTCTACCCCATCTGAAATCATGTGCAAACTCCCTCTGCATCGCTTTCCCACCCTTGCAGGGGAAGGGCTGCGCAGATTGCCGGGAATATTCCAGGCTTGGGGAGCTCCGCCGTCGGCGCCGCTCCCGCGCCCCAGCCACGTGGCCGCGGCTGCTCCCCAGCTGGATGATTTGTAGCATTAATCAAGACCCAGAGTACTTTGCATTTCAAATGTTGGCAGGGAAGCGCCAGGCAGGAATCCGGGCTTTAGGGAATATTCAGGAAGAAAGCGAGTTTGTCCTCAGCCTTGGCCCACAGGAGGTTCTGGGGTGGGAATTCGTGGCGCTCCACTGGGTTCTCCCCTTGTGGCAGAGCCCCAGGGAACCCAGCAGCTGTTTGAGGAGTATTTGGGGTGCCCCGTGGGGCAGGATGGGGTGGGATAAAGAGTGGGAGTGGGCACAGGACCCTCTGCAGCAGCACTGACAGCAGTTGGAGGGGCTGGGGGCACTCTCAAGGCTGGGTCAGGAGTGGTTGCTCCCCCGGGACCCCCCAAATGGCAGCTCAGCCCCTCCTGGGGGGCCACTCTGTGTGTGGCTGCCGTGGGGCAGGAGGGGAGGGCAGGGGAGGGCTCTTTCCTGGTAATTACCCCTCGTCCTTCCCAGCCAGGCTCATGGAGGGAGCCGGGGGGGACACAGCTTAAGCTATCAATGGTCCTGCCTTGATGGGAATAAAATATGCACTGAAAGACATGAAAATGGAGTAAATAAAAGAGATAAAAATGGAACGATCAAGCCAGCAACTTCTCCTCCTCTGATTAAAAAGAGGGAGTGGGGGGGGAGAGGGGATGCGCTGAGCCCTTGAAGAGGCAGCTGCTGCCGCAGCCGCAGCCCTGATAAAGGGGCTGAGCAGCCTGTTTGGGAGAGATAAAGTGAAGTCCCAGCGTTTCCTGTCCTCAATCCAAGCCTTACCATCAATATTAATACAGCCTGACAAACTGGCGTTTAAGATAGAATAAATATAGACTGGTGCTGCTATTACCTAGACCTTATTAATCTGCTTGGAGGCATTTAAATGCCGTTAAAAATATGGAGTTTACTCGCTGGCACTTCAATAGCTTTACAATCCATCAGCGTTTTGTTTTCCACCCTCCTCCTCCCCTTGCCGAGGTGTTGGCTCTGGGTGAGCCCTGACCTGTGCTGCTCCGGGCTGGGAGAGAGGAGCCAAGGGGGGAACTGAGGTGGGAGCTTGGCTGAAGGATGATGATGATGATGGGTGGGAGCTCATCCCATGGAGGCACAAACACCTTGGAGATGGTGAGCAGAGCATCCCAGGACTGGAGAGCCAGAACCCTCAGGTGCAGGTGATGGGAAATTCACCTGTGTGCTCCTCACTAGGAGAAACTCAGGGGTCCCAGCCAGAGAAGCAGCCCCTCCTGGAGCCCCAGGTAGCCTGTGGGATGGGCAGGCACCCAGCAGGTGCTTGGGAAGCTGATCCCCATCCTTACTCCTCTGCGTGGGTCTGGGCTGCCAAATGTTGTGGCTCCTTCCCTGCCAGCCCCGGGCCAGGGACACTGCTTGGTGCCCAGCGCTCTTCCCTGCCTCAGCATCCACAGGGGTGTAGGAGCAGCTCTGGGTTCATGAGTGCCAGGAGCATGGCAGGGCCACCACGGTATGGGGATGAATCCATGTGTGCCAGGGGGGACTCTGGTGTGGGGCAGGACCCATGGGTGCCAGACACCCAGCAGGGTGTGGGGCAGGACCCATGGGTGCCAGACACCCAGCAGGGTGTGGGGCAGGACCCATGGGTGCCAGACACCCAGCAGGGTGTGGGGCAGGACCCATGGGTGCCAGACACCCAGCAGGGTGTGGGGCAGGACCCATGGGTGCCAGACACCCAGCAGGGTGTGGGGCAGGACCCATGGGTGCCAGACACCCAGCAGGGTGTGGGGCAGGACCCATGGGTGCCAGACACCCAGCAGGGTGTGGGGCAGGACCCATGGGTGCCAGACACCCAGCAGGGTGTGGGGCAGGACCCATGGGTGCCAGACACCCAGCAGGGTGTGGGGCAGGACCCATGGGTGCCAGACACCCAGCAGGGTGTGGGGCAGGACCCATGGGTGCCAGACACCCAGCAGGGTGTGGGGCAGGACCCATGGGTGCCAGACACCCAGCAGGGTGTGGGGCAGGACCCATGGGTGCCAGACACCCAGCAGGGTGTGGGGCAGGACCCATGGGTGCCAGACACCCAGCAGGGTGTGGGGCAGGACCCATGGGTGCCAGAGACACACAGCAGAGTGTGGGGCAGGATCCATGGGTGCCAGGGACACGGCAGGGCCACCACCGCCGGCGGTGGCGGGCGCAGATGGGGTGTGCGGGGCAGCGGCGGCGGGAGCGGCGCTCATCAGACGTGTATTATTCATCGGCAGCTTCTGTCGCCTGCCATCTGCTCCGGCTGCGCGGCGGGCGGGCGGCAGCAGCCTAACGGGGCTGCGCGGCCCCGCTCCTGCTGTCACACCTGGGCTGCCTGGGGAGCGCCCCGCGCGGGGGTGGCACCCCGGGCAGGGCGCGGGATGTCCCCGCTGATGTCCCCCGGGGTGATGCTCCACGGGGAGCGCGCCTCCAGGCAGGGAAAGGGGAAAGAGATTGCGCGCCCGGAGTGATGCCATGGGTGCTCCGGATTGTGGCACACCCGGAGCCCAGCCCCGGGTGGGATTTGCCCTTCCCAGTCTGGAGGCGGCCCTGAGCTGCTGCCCAGGTTTGGGCTGGGCCGAGCATCAGCACCCAGAGCAGGACGTTCCTCCCTGGAGCGCGGCAGCCAAGCTCATCCTGTATCCAAGCAACACCTTCATCCCTTCACCTTTTAATTAAAACACTTGATGAACTTTCTAATGAGAGCGTGGCAGCCCCGTGGGCTCTCCGGAGGTGCTGCCTGTGCAGGAGGGGAAGTCCCAGCACGGGGGATGAGCATTGTCCCAGTGCCCCATTTCTGCCCCTCCGCCTCATCCCGCGGTTCACGTGGCGTCCCCGGAGCTCCCGCCAAGCCAGGAGCGTGCTGCTCTACATCGATAATTGCCAGGTTTAATTACTTGGCTGCCAAATGACCTTTTGCATCTTCCAGCAAGGCCATGAGATGTCTCCCTGAGCAGGAGCAGCTGCACAGTGGGAATGGGACAGGGCTGACCCCAACTGGGTGACGGGGACAAGGCCAAGGTGAAAACAGGACCGAGATGCCCAGGACAGGACCCTTCAATGTCCCTGGGGAGAGCAGGGAACTACTCTCCATGGCCTGGGAGGGAGCATCCCTGGGGCAGAGCTGTCCTGGGAGGCCCATTCTGGCACAGGGTGCATCTCCCTGCACGTGGAGGGTCCCTGCTGCCCCTTTGCTCTCCCAAGCTGCCCCTGGAGCAGCCTCATCCCTCCTCCTTCCCTTTTCCCTTGGGAATAAAGCCCCACGGCTCAGCAGAGGCTGATGCCAGCCCACAGGCCAGGCACAGCCCCTGCCTGCACCTCGCTCAGCCTCCGCCTCTCCCTCCCGCGGAAAGGAGCCCCTCTCCTGGTGATAATTACGGAAAAGTTCAGTGCTGAGAGAGGCGGGGGAGGGATGTATTAAAATGCATGCGCACAGCTTGGGCCTCGCAGCAGATGTTGGCATAATTAGAGAGGAAAAAATTATGAAATTAATTTGTGGTTCAATGTAAATTTTGGCGTTGGGGGGAAAGCTGGCGCGTGCTCCCTGGCTGCCAGCGGGACCTGCCGGGGTCGGGGGGGCAGCGAGCCCGGGGCCGAGGGATGAGTAATGCCTGCCCTCAGTGAGAGGGGCTTGGGCAGCCCTGCATCCCAGCTCTGCCACAACGGGGCGGTGGCAACAGCCTGGGGACGTGGTGACCAGCCCGAGGAGATGGATCATCAGCCCAGGGAGGGGGACCACCAGCCCGGGAAGCTGGGCCACCACCCTGGGGAGAAGAACTGCAGCTCCCTCCAAATGAGTGTGCAAACAGAGCAGGGCTGGGGAGGAAAAATAAAAAGCAAAGTCCAGCACTGGCCGTGGTTTGGAGTTTCTGTTGACCCCCACAAATACATGTTTGTTAATACACTCAGTGTTACAAACTGGGGCCCTTCCCTTCCCTTTCGAGGGGACATGGTTGGGATTGTCCTTTAGGGGGACACTCCTTGAGGTGTATGAGGGCCAAGATCTTACACCGTGGTGACATTCCCAGACCACACTGGAGCCAAACAAAGCTTTGCTTTCCCAACTCAGCTTTTCCCATCCCCTTTTTCTTCAGGAGATGAAGAGGAATTAATACCTGTCACCTCCCCCTGGCCCCCCAGCCCCCCTGGCCCCAGGGAGGAGGTGCAGGCTCAGGTTAAAGCACTCATCGATCAGCACATCCTCCAGCCACAGCTCTGCACAGCGCGGTGCCAGGCCTGGCTCTGCCATTCCTGGCAGGTGATGGATGTCCTGTGCCAGGGGACACAACCTGCCAGCACCTCTGGGGAAATCGGGCTCAGCCTCAGCCTCCACAACTGTGCTTGGCCAGGCAGAGTGGGGAGAGGGGGCTTTGTGCTGGAGCTTTCATCCTCACCTCCTGCAGGTGACATTTATTTGGGCGGACCCTGAACTGATGCTGCTGAAGAAGAGGAGGAGCTGCAGAGGCAGGTGGGGATGGGTCAGACCTGAGGTCAAGGAAGATGTGTCCAACTCAGAACCTCCAAAATGCACCGTGCCCCCAAAACATGCCCCCAAGCCATGGGAGAGCCCCCTAGAAATTCTGGGCCTTGCAACCCCTTGCTCTTCTCAGCTCTGTGGTGCCAGCTCCCCTGGGCAGCCCAAAGCTCCAGGACCCCAGGGAGGGGCACGAGCAGCCCCCATGGGTGCCAGGCCCTGGATGTCCCTTCCCTTGTCGTCCACCACGGCCTCTCCAGGGCTGGCCCTGCAGCCTGGGAGTCATTCCCACATCCCAGCTGGAATTCCCAGGTAGAGATGCATCCTTAGGATGCACTGCTGTTGGTGTGGCATGGCGGGGTGAGAAGAGAGGGGGGGTCTCCATGCTCCCCACACCGGCAGTGCTGGGCAGCACTGGGATGCTCTGGGCATCACTTACTGGGAGAGGTGGGACGGGGGGAGCCCGGCAGAGACCCCCTGCACACCCACCCTCCTCCCGCGGCGCTGAGCAGAGCGGGTGCCACGGCCAGGCACGGGCACGGCGGCCACGGGCTGGTCCTGGTGCCCGCGTGCTCCTGGTGCGATTCCATCTGGCTCCATCTGCTCCCGCCCGGGCTCGGCGGCACCGAATGTGGGTCGTGGCGAGCACGGGTGACACACCGCGGGGCGGCCGGGCAGCAGCTGATCCCCCCCGGGCTGTGCGGGCTGCGCCGCCGGCCGGGATTACCCAGCTGCTGCCGAGCTGGCACGGGGACCGTCTCCTCCGAAAGGTTCCCTTCCAGGGGATTACGGATAATGCATCTGGAGCAGCACTCGTTCATCCAGGTTTGTGATTTATCTGAAAATCAAATTCCAGTAATCTCGCCTGCCATCTGGCCCCCGCGGACATGCGGCCGGCCCGGAGGGTCGGGGCCGGGGGCTCCGTGTCCCTCCTCGAGAGTCCCCCGCGGCAAGGACAGAGCGGGCTGCGGCTCCCTGAGGTGCTGTGAGGCCGCCTGGGAAGGAGATGCCCCAGGAAGCATTTTGGGAGGGTGCCGGGATGCGGGCAGGACTCGGAGAACTCAGCTCCATGCAGGGACCTCCTTGTGTCCCTGTGCCCCGTACATCCCTGGGTGCCACGATGTGGGCACGACCCGGAGAGCTCAGTTCTCCACAGGGATCTTCCCGTGTCTCCACACATCCCTGGGTGCCCGGAGAGCTCAGTTCCTAACGGGAACACGGGCAGGAAAAGATGATGGGGAGGAGGTGATGACCCTGCCCTGCCCAGGGGACATCCTGGCAGCAGGGACGTCCCGTGGCCCAGCAGGGAAGGCAGAAGAGAGCAGGATCAATCCTTTCCCCCGGCAGGAGTGGCCCAGAGGGGAGCCGGAGCCCCCAGCATTCCCCTCCCTGCCCCTCATTCCCAGCTCATTAAGGCTCTCCCATTATTCTGACATTTTGTGCGCGTCACGTAGCGGGAAGAAGTAATTTACTTAGAAGAAATTAAAAGTTCATTTTAATTGAGCGCACACTGCAGTATGCAAATGCGGGCGCATTATGTACACTGATGCGGAGACAAAGGCTGTAATCAACTGTTAACCCTTTCCGAGCCAGCCCCGCGCTCCTCCGCAGCGCCGGCACCGCTCCGGCCACTCCGGAGACCCTACACCCACATCTGGGATGTGCTCCTTCCCCGCAGCTCCGCGCTCCCGGAGCGGGGGACAGGATAAACCCCCTGGCATCGCTCCGTGCGGCTGGGATGCGGGAGGCAGGCAGGGACGCCGAGGATGGAGGTGTCCCCAAATTGCTGTGACGTGCTGGGATGGCTCCGAGCCAGCGAGACAGGGTGGATGACGGGGCAGGGGGTCTCCAGGGGTGAGGAAAACATTTTGGGGAGCTGGGATGGAGGCGCAAAGGGGATATCCCTTGGGAAACATCTCCAACAGTCAAAATAGGGTTCATTGCAGCTGCAATCACCCTCACATCCATCAATACCTGGACAGCAGTAGCTGGGTGTGAGGGTGGTCCAGCTGCAACGATATTCCCAACATCCTGTTGCTATTTTTTTAATGTTTTCTTTTACTACCTGTCAGACCTGAGATTTTTTTTTAACGGCAGTGCAAATGGAACTGGCTCACAGATGCGAGATGACAGCCCGCTGCAGGAGACAGACAAATTACCTCCAACCTCGGCTCAAGACGCCCACAGACTCCCAAACAAAGGGAGGTGGTGTTGGAGGGGGCTGAGATGAGTTGTCAGAGCTCAGCCAGGCTGCTCCCCCTGCTCCTTGGGGGCTCTTTGTGAGCAGCATCCATGGGGATCCCGTGTGCACTGATTCCATGGGACACTCCCGCTGCAAAGGCGTTTTGGGGAAGGCACACTCTCATCCAGCATCAGATTATGGGGGGATGACGTTCAAAATGTGTCCCAGGATGATGGAGTAGACACAGACACCCTTTGCAGAAGAGCTGACACGTTGGGAATCCCTTCTCCTGGCTTTGCCAAGGATGGCAGGGGCAGATCTGGGATGTGACCCTGCCACCCTGAGCGGGTGACAGTGGGAGACTTTTCAACCTGGAACCACACGGGGAGGGCAGCTGGGGGGCACCTCGGAGCTGCCACCTCCATCTCAGCCGCCCTCCATCTGCCCTGTGCTCCCAGGAGCTGCAAGCCCAGCGCTCCCAGCGAGCTCTCGAGGGCAGCCCGGGTGGTCGGGAGGATTTAATTGCTGTGAGTAACCTTTGCAGCCCGTCCCACGTGCCGGCTGGGCGCCGGCTCCACAGCTCCAGATGGCACCCGGGAAAGAGTTAAGTCCGCTGTGATCAACAGCAAGAAGCAAGTGGTAAACAGTTTTTCTCTCCCTCTGCTAAATTAATATGCAAATTCCCCCCCTTCTCTGCCCCCCCCCTTGCTTCGAAATTAGCGAGGTAGAATGCTTGGGCTAATTATGCATTCAAACGAGCAGGCTTCGTTAATGTGGCACTAAGAGGAGCCTGAAAATGATTGTGAGACGATGAAATTGAAATTGGAGCACGGCACTTCTAATGCATCTGGAGTCACTCTTGCGTGCCCCGGCAGATGTAACCTGGCAGTGACCGGCAGCTCCCGCCTGCACCCGGGCACCCGCAGCACCAGCGCCCCCAGAACCTCCTCCAGCTCCCCCATCCCACTCCAAAGCCGAGCTCTTCACAGGATTTCCCTGCCCAGCTCCTTGGGGATAGAAAGTTGGGATGGCCCTGTGCACTCGGAGCTCCTGGTGTGGGGTAGGGATGGGGCAGACAACCCCGAGCATTCCCAGGACACGGAGCAGGGTTGGGATCAGGACTGATGGTGCTCAAGGTGAGCAAAGCAGCTCCTGGCACAGCCCTCGGAGTGTCCATGCAGGTCCCCTGGGTGATGCTGACATCAGCCCCTGTGCTCCCACGGTCTGGAGCAGGGTTGGGAGCACCTTCCTCCTTCCCAGGCAGAATCCTGGCCCCTAAGGCAACCAGCAGGGCCTGGGCGTGTTTGGTAAAGCTCCACTTGTGCTTGCATGGATAAACCTCTGGATGAATGAACCTTCTTCACTCCCAGGCATGCTGAATCCTGATGGCTGCAGGAGGGTCACAGGAAATCCCATTCCCATTGCCACATTCCAGCGGATTTGGTGCTCAGCAGTTGTTGGTGGATCCCAGCAGGGACCAGGCTGGTGGCACATCCACATCCATCACATCACGTGAGCCACAGCCCCAGGATTGTCCCACAACAGGGAGGGTGGCACAGTGGCATCCAGGGCCAGGCTGGGGCAGCTCTTGTGAGCCTAAGACCTGCAGAGGAAAAGCGGGAGAAAAAGTTGAGGGTGACAAGGTAAAGAGGGAGATGTTTTATTTATGGGGATGTGTTAGGATGAGCAGCATTTTTGAGGATGAGCAGCCACCAGCTGCAACAGGCACAGGGGATGACGAGGGATTCACGGGAATACTGGCTCAGGATGTCACCAGTCCCAGTCTCCGCTGGGATAACTGCTCCCTGCCAGCTGCACAGCCTTGGATGCAGCCACCCAAGGGCTAAACCCAACTTCCCATGAGACACAGCAGCGCCGTGGGACCAGCAGAGACGGATGTCGGTGTTAAATATTCATCAGAGGTGTGGAATTTACTGGAAGCATCCATTAGGAGGTAATGCCCCATCCACAGCGTGCTCCCGCAGCCGGGCCATGCCGAGGTGGGCGGAAGGCGGCGGGGGAGGGAGACGGATGCTCCGGAGGAGGCTGCAGAGCCGTAAACCAGATGCACTGTTAGGAATCAATGAGAAGCTACAGACTTTAGGCACTCAAGCACCGGGAATGAAGAGAAGGAATAAACAGACGAAGAGATGAATAATACCCCAGAAAGGAGGGGAAGGAATGGGGGAGCAGCAGGGATACAGATCCTGGAGGAGACAATCCCTGGGAGCAGGATGGGATGGAGCGGCATAGTTTGGTCCAGGGGGATGCAGAACTCCAGGAGCAATGTCGAGCATCCCAGAGGGATGCTGAGCAGTCCTGAGGACACACACCTTGGCAGGGGAGGCTGTTGGGCTTGGAGTGAGCTCTGGTGTGCCCAGGCAGGGCTGGAGCCAGGGCATGCCACGGGCACCGGCCCTGCCGCAGCGGCCGCGTGCCCCGGGGTCGGGGCTGGCACACGGAGGGGGTTGTTTTCCTCATCTCTCCGGTAATTTTTCCCTCTGACTATGATGCATAGCGGTGCTAATTCGGCACGTTGCCATTAATTCCAGCACAGCTGCCGCTCTCTCCCTCAAGGCATTTCGCTAATACTCGGCTTCAGAGCCTCTCAGCAAATTAACATCATTTGTTCTGCAGAACATGTTTTATTTCTACACTACATGCATAGCTTATTACTCCTCCAGAAACTCGGGGTGTGCAGGAGGCAGCGCCATGGGCACGGCCCTCCAGAGCCAGCCCTGGTCCCCAGCTCGCTGTGCCCATGCCTGGGCAGGCACAGGGACACAGCACAGTCCCTTGTGCCACCTCGCACTGACCCGAGCCGGAGCTGCAGGGATTTCCTCCCAGTGCCAGGATGCTGTGGTGCTGTTGGAACACCCCGGGCTGGTGATGTGAATGGGGATGGGATGGTGGCAGTGTGCTGGGTCAGGCAGACTGGCATCTCCTGCATCCCCCTGATGTGATGCCACCTCTCAGTGCTCCTACATTAAGGGACAGAGGTGACAAGACGTCTCAGGATGTCTGGGCCAGGCTGGGGCTTGCTGGGTGTGACACTGAAAGGAACCAGGAACCCCCAGCAGCAGTGGAACAGCTCAGACCTTCTGGCAGCAGCTCTGGGATGGAGCAGAGCACCTGCCACGTGGCCCTTGGTGCTGAGCTGAGCCCTGGGGTGTGAGCTGGGCAGGGTGTCACCAGCCAGGCACGAGGTCCTGCCACCAGCCACCAGCCCGCAGCCCCTGCCAGCGATCGTTTCAGGTCTTTCGCTTTGATTAAGGTTATTTAAGCTTTTTACCAAAACATAAAACCTGATTGTTTGCATAAACAACCTAATTGGATTATAGTGCACAGCATCGCTAATGCCGCGGGCTGGCTGGGAGCCGGTGGGAGCGGGGAGCACCGGGAGCAGGGAGCAGCGGGAGCAGGGAGCACCGGGAGCAGGGAGCAGCGGGAGCAGGGAGCANGAGGGACCTTCCTCGGGGTGGGTGACAGCGCTGTCCCTCGCTTGTGGCTCTGCCTGTGCCCTTGGTGATGTCTCACTTGCAAGGCGAGAGGGGACAAAGCCCCCGCTGGTGGGAGGAGGAAGAGGAAGGTGGAGGTGCCGAGCGGGAAGCAGGGGGCCGGGAGCTTTGCAGGAATGCTGCCGGCGCAGCGTTTCCATGGCTGGGAGCTGCAGAAGGCTTTCATGGCAAGAGGCGGAGAGGCTCCATGAATATTTCATTAGGAAAGCAATGTGGTGTGCTGCAGAGAACATCTGGCTGGAGTCCCTGGAGACCCCTGCCTTGTGCAGGAAGCAGGAACTGTGAAATACAGGAGGAAAACGAGGGAGAGGGGGAGATGGGGGGATCATCCCGTGACACGGAGAGCATTCCTGCCCTCCTGGCCCTGCACTGGGCAGCACCGGGCAGGCGCAAGGCTTAGATCTCTGGGGAATGACAGGACCTGGAAGGGCTGTGGGGGTGCCATCCAGGAGGATCCTTCCCTGGACATTTTCCTGCAGCAGGCCGCTATGTTTAATCCCAATATCCAGTACAGGAACGGGCAGAGCTGCTCCTTCAGCTCAGAGCTGGGTGGTGATCAGCTCAGTAGCAATGTTGGAGCATTGGAATGGGATGGGATGGGATGGGATGGGATGGGATGGGATGGGATGGGATGGGATGGGATGGGATGGGACATCTCTTGCCTCACTCTTCATCAGTCCCAGGGAGATGCTGATGCCCTCAAAGGTGGATGCTGGGATCCCTGCTCTGGCTCCTGCAGGTGGTGGGTGCTGAGGGAGGTGTGTCCTGCTGGGATTGGTGNTCGTTTCAGGTCTTTCGCTTTGATTAAGGTTATTTAAGCTTTTTACCAAAACATAAAACCTGATTGTTTGCATAAACAACCTAATTGGATTATAGTGCACAGCATCGCTAATGCCGCGGGCTGGCTGGGAGCCGGTGGGAGCGGGGAGCACCGGGAGCAGGGAGCAGCGGGAGCAGGGAGCACCGGGAGCAGGGAGCAGCGGGAGCAGGGAGCACCGGGAGCACCGGGAGCAGGGAGCAGCGGGAGGAGCTGGAGCAGGGAGCAGCGGGAGCACCGGGAGCACCGGGAGCAGGGAGCAGCGGGAGCACCAGGGGTACCAGGAGCACCGGGGGTACCAGGAGAAGAGGGAGCACCGCGAGCCGGGATGGGCAGGGGATCGGTGAGAGCCCTCCGTGCCCCACGCCGGGTTCTGCATCCACCTGTCCCCTTCTCCCAGCCGCAGAGGGACCTTCCTCGGGGTGGGTGACAGCGCTGTCCCTCGCTTGTGGCTCTGCCTGTGCCCTTGGTGATGTCTCACTTGCAAGGCGAGAGGGGACAAAGCCCCCGCTGGTGGGAGGAGGAAGAGGAAGGTGGAGGTGCCGAGCGGGAAGCAGGGGGCCGGGAGCTTTGCAGGAATGCTGCCGGCGCAGCGTTTCCATGGCTGGGAGCTGCAGAAGGCTTTCATGGCAAGAGGCGGAGAGGCTCCATGAATATTTCATTAGGAAAGCAATGTGGTGTGCTGCAGAGAACATCTGGCTGGAGTCCCTGGAGACCCCTGCCTTGTGCAGGAAGCAGGAACTGTGAAATACAGGAGGAAAACGAGGGAGAGGGGGAGATGGGGGGATCATCCCGTGACACGGAGAGCATTCCTGCCCTCCTGGCCCTGCACTGGGCAGCACCGGGCAGGCGCAAGGCTTAGATCTCTGGGGAATGACAGGACCTGGAAGGGCTGTGGGGGTGCCATCCAGGAGGATCCTTCCCTGGACATTTTCCTGCAGCAGGCCGCTATGTTTAATCCCAATATCCAGTACAGGAACGGGCAGAGCTGCTCCTTCAGCTCAGAGCTGGGTGGTGATCAGCTCAGTAGCAATGTTGGAGCATTGGAATGGGATGGGATGGGATGGGATGGGATGGGATGGGATGGGATGGGATGGGATGGGA
>VWYI01021262.1:535712-593394 GCA_013399455.1 Anthoscopus minutus | reverse complement strand
CCCATCCCATCCCATCCCATCCCATCCCATCCCAGAGCAATGGGATGAACTCGCCCTCACCCTGAGCATTCCCACAGCCTGGCAATGTTTGTAGCGTTTACACCACCCCAGTAATTACTTTCCTTTTTTTTTTCCTTTAATAAATACGGATGTGCCACAAGTAAACTCCAGCGCAATAAAAGCTTTCTGCTGGATCCATAATTAATCACCGAGTTGAGCAAGGCGGGGAGGGCAGAAGGAAAAGCCTCCTGCTGGTGCGGGCTGCGGGGCTCGCACCCGGCTGGGAGGGACCTGAGCGCCCGCGGGGACAGCTTGGGGACAGCCCAGTGCCCTGGGGACCACGGCAGCAGCCGGGGCCGGGGGTCTGTGGGTGGGCAGGGCTGTGCTGCACCCGGCTCTCGGTTTCCAGTCCCAGCTGAGAGGGCACATCTGGGCTGCCCCCTCCCCGACGCAGATGAGGAGCAGCTCCTTCCCTCCGCGGCGGCCCCGGGGAGCAGCGGGCTGCCCCGCAGTCCCGGGGCGGACGGCAGTGACCACGGCTGAGCGTCGTCTCCGGGGATGCGGCCGGCTCCAGATGGCCACTTGGGCACCAGGTGCCGGGGGCCGGAGCGGCAGAGGGTGGCTCGGGGTGACATCTGCTGTGCACGCGGCCAGCTGGCCAGCCACCATCGGGGGGAGCACGGCCCTGTCACCCCCGCGGGCCGGGGGACCGCTCCTGGCACATCCCTTGGATGTCCCGGCTCTGTCCCCACCACGTGAGCGCTGTCCCTGCAAGTCCCGGCAGCACCACGGGGGTGCTGGCACCAGAGACCCCCTCGGGTACACACCTCGGGGATGGGGCTCATCCCTGCAGGGACCGGGGCAGGCTGGTGACACATGGGGACACTGGAGAACGACACCGGGGGTGGCAGGGCCGGGCTGGGTGCTGGGCACACCTGCGGGGAGGTGGCACCCGCTGGCACCTGGAGCTGCTGGGAGTGTTTGGAGCCTCCTGCAGCAGCCCGGGGCAGGCGGGTGCTGGGGAGAGTGAACGGCGTGGAAAATGGGAAGAGTGCGAGAGCTGCACAATGGGGACGCAGCTGCGGGATGGGGAGGAGCTGGGGAAGGAGGTGTGGGATGAGGAGGACCTGGGGACGCAGCTGTGGGATGGGAAGTGTGCAGTGGGGAGGAAATGGGGACAGGGCCGTGCTGTGGGGATGGAGCTGCGCCACAGCTGAGAGCCACAGAGGGATCTGTGTCATGGGGACCTGAGGGATGGGGATGGAGTGGGAAGGGAGCTGTGCTGTGGGGAGGGAGGGCTTTGATGGCAGTGGTTCAACGGGGAGGACGGAAAAGGACAAATACAAAATGGGGACAGAGGTTGTGAACGGGGAGCCGTGGAATGAGGAGGGAACCAAGAGATGGAGAGGGAGCCCTGAGAAATAGGGAGGGAGCTGAGCATTGCATCCACTGGGGAGCTGTGTGATGGGAGCTGTGCAAGAGATGTGCCAAGGGGGGCTGTGCCACAGAGCTGTGCCACAGAGAGCTGTGCCACGAGGAGGGAGCAGTGCCATGGAGAACCATGCAGTGAGGAGGGAGCTGTGCAGGAGCGTTGGGTGCTCTCCCCACCAGCTCTGGGATCCTGGCCCCGTTTCCGCTCCCACCCCGCTGCACCTCGCGGGCGGCGGCCGCGATGGAAACACACCTGGGGAGGTGGGCGGGGGTCACCCCGGCCGTGCCGCTTCACGGCCCGCCGCGACGGCCGCAGAAACACGGCTCCAGCACGGCCTGGGATGATGTGCCATGTGCCACCGCGGGGACCTCTGTGCATCCCCGCGATACCTGCGTGTCCCCACGGTGTCTGTGTGTCCCCAGAGTGTCTGTGTGTCCCCGGGGTGTCCGTGTGTCCGCAAGGTGCCTATGCGTCTCTGGGATCTCTGTGCATTCCTGGGATGCCCACGTGTGAAGGTTCCACGAGTCCAGGCCGTCCCTGAACCCTGCGAAATCCCGGGATCCTGCAGGAGGGGCCCATGGCCGCAGGACCCGCGGGGCAGACATGGAGCTCCATGACATCCCACAGGCTCGCCATGACACCCGAGGACACCGATAACACTCCGGGGGGCTGCAGGGACTGTCACACCCGCGGCGTCCCGGCCCCGCCTCCCGCGGGCGTTTTGATGCCAAATCCCCACAAATCAGGTGCGGGGTGGCGGAACATTTGTACGCGGAACGTTCGGATCGCAGCGCCGTGTTCTCCCCGGAGCTGTTCGCGGCCTGACCGGTCCCCCAGCGTCAGGTGAGGCCCCGGGGCTGTTGGCGGGGCTGGGATGGGCCCGGGACGGCCTCGGGATGTCCCAGAGCCGGGGCGAGCTGGGGCCTGCTGCCGGTGTGCTCGGACCCGGCCCGCCTTCCCTGCGGGACCCGCTGGCTGCCGGGCCCGCGGTGGGGCCGCGTCCATGCCCGCGGTACCTCGGGAATCACGGGGCGAGGTTTTGTCCTATTCCTGCTCTGGGATGTGCCGTGAGTGGGCTGCGGCCAGAGAGCTGTGGGGTGGGAATGCACTCCGGAATAAGAGAAGAATAAAACCCTGTGAGGGTGGGGAGGCCCTGGCAAAGGTGCCCAGAGCAGCTGTGGCTGCCCCTGGATCCCTGGAAGTGCCCAGGGCCAGGTTGGATGAGGCTTAGAGCAACCTGAGACAGTGCAAGGTGCGACTGGATGAGTATTAACCTTTCCCTATTTTTTTGTTTTGTGAGAAGGGCAGAACAGTCAGCATCTCAGACATTATTTGATATCTTTTTCAAGTCTTTTAGTTACTTTATGATTTTGCAATAAAGTTGGTTTTTTTTAATGATTTTCTAAGAATAAAGTATTTTTATATCTCTGTGGTAGAAACAGCCGGGAATCCCTTTGTATTCCCATGCTTATAAATGAGGAAAGGGTGGAATCCTGCAGGTCAGACTCTCACTGGCAGTCACATGGTCACAGCTGGAGCAGTGATTGTTTCTATAATAACTGACCTTGGAACAGCTCAGAGTAACTCCAAAGATCATTATACTCCAGGGAGTGCATTTTATGCCCTTTATGCTCAGAAAGTGCAGAGGGGGATGCACAAAGTGCAGGGATCATCTTCCAGTTTGAACTGGTTTTGTTGTGCTGGGAGTAGAAGAACTTGGATTTTCTCTTCCAAGACAGCAGAGCCACATCTCTGCGCTGCCACCACCTTCCCATGGTCTCTAGGGACAAGCTTTGTTTCCAGGTGTGCTGTGCCAGACTTTGTGGCACCAGTTATTCCTGAGCAACGGGAGGGGATGGAAAACAGCCCCTGGATTTACTTCCCTGTGCTCTGAGTGTCTGCACACACCATCACCTCCAGCTCTCTGGCACCCAGCATTCCCAGGCCTGGCTGAAGGTGCAGCTGTTAATTGCTCCATTAAACTCAGTCTGGTGGGAATGGGGTAATTTGATTTTTGGAAAGAGCTGGAGGGACAATGATAGCACTGAGAACATCAGCCATCACCAGCTGATCCTGGGCAAACACAGCTTCCAGTTCATGCCCCTCTTAATGCTCAGGGCATTGACACCTTGCCATGGCCACGGGTTCAGTTTAGGGTGTGAATTAGGTCGGGTTTTTACATTTTAGTCTCTTCAGAGCAATGCAAAGACATCACATGAGCTCTGCCTTGAGCTGCTTTGTTTTTTTCCATGCTGGTGGCAAATGTCAGGAGTTCCCATGGTCACCACACTCGGGCTGAAGCCTCTCTGCTCCCTCAGATGTTTCCACCTTAAAACACAAGCCTGTTTTGCAGAAGCAGAAATTGAGGTTGATTTGCAAAAGAAAATCTGAGAAGGGCCAGTGCCTGGGTGGGGAAATGCTCTGAAGGTGGAGGGGAAAGACCGAAGGGCTCACAGAAAATAAACTCTTGTGCAGCCTAAGCTGAGGGCAGCCCTGGCCAGCTCTTCCCTGGGGAGCTGCTGGGCTGGATCCCCTTTGTTCCAGCTCCTCCCCACAGTGGGAAGCTGGGCTGGGAGGCTCTTGGAGCTGAGCTGCTCCACTAATAGGCATTTATCAAAAAAAAGGGGAAAAATCAGGTTGTTATTGCTGGCGTCAAGGAAGTGTCACGGACGCTCTCGCAGAATGAGAGCTTGTCATCCTTTGGCTGCTTCCCCTTGTCATGGAATCTCTCTGGGGATGGTTTCGTGCTGATTGGATTCTGTGCAGCAAATCCCACTCTCTCCTGCCACACTGCCCTGTCCTTTCCTCTCTGCTCCCTGTTGCTGTATGGAGAGGGTGCTCCAGGCTGTGCCGAGGGGTTTTGGATTCCTCACAGCATTGTGCAATGGTTTGGCTTGGAAGGGGCCTTAAAGCCCATCTCATTTCACCCCCTGCCTGCCAGCAGCCTGGGATACTGGAAGGTGTCCCTGCCCATGGCAGGGGGTGGAACTGGATGGACTTTGAGGTCCATTCCAACCCAAACCATTCTGGGATTCTATGAAAGCTGGATCATCTTTTAAATTAGCTGGATTTTAGGGATTGGAGGCTGTGCAGGGAAGGGTCTCTGCCTCCTGCTCCATTGTGGCAGGACTCAGGGATGTTCAGGCTTCCCAGGATGTGGCACTCTGAGGCAGGGACATAAATAATACAGTGGATATTATTCAAATGAGGGCTGCCACTTTCCCTGGGTGGGAATAACCCCCTGGGTAATCCCTGCTCCTACTGATCTGCTCCCATCTTTGCTTTCTGCAGAATCACTTCAGTTGGGCCGTGCTGCCAGGATGCTGCTCCCCCTGCTCTTCCCCCAGGCATGCCGGCCCCTCCGCTGCCTCCTCCGGGACCTGTCCCGCTGCAGAGGGGATGGGAAGAGGGCTGGCTGTCCCCACAGGGCTCTGCACACAGCCTGGGCCACCTGCAGCAGCGACATCACCCCGGTGTTCACCAGGGCTCCGGCTTTTGGGGACAAAGTGGCCGTTGTTGACCAGAACGGGGAGCACACGTACAGGGACCTGCTGAGCCGGAGCCTCCGCTTATCCCAGGAGATCTGCAGGGTCCTGGAGTGCCCCAGCAGGGACCTGAAGGAAGAGAGGATCTCATTTCTGTGCCCCAACGATGCTTCCTATGTGGTGGCCCAGTGGGCTTCGTGGATGAGCGGGGGCATAGCAGTGCCCCTGTGGAGGAAACACCCTGTGCCTGAGCTGGAATATGTGATCCAAGATTCCCAGAGCGCCCTGGTCATCGCAGCTGAGGAATTCCTGGGGAAAATAACCCCCAGTGCCAAGAAACTGGGAATCCCTCTGCTGCCACTTCCCAGGTCTGGTGGGGATGGATCCACGAGCCCTGCAGGCACGGAGGAGGGGCCCTTGCCAAGCCGTTCCTCGTGGAAGGACAGAGGAGCCATGATCATCTACACCAGTGGTACAACGGGGAGGCCCAAGGGGGTCCTCAGCACCCATGAGAACGTGCAGGCTGTGGTGAGTGCTGCTGCCCCCCTGCCAAGCTTGTGCCAAGGTACAAAGTCTTGGAATCTGGAGGGGATTTGGGGTTGCAAACACCTTTCCATTGCCAAATTCCTGCAGAGAGCTGTGGGGCTGCAGCTCTGGGATCCTCCACGCTTGGAATGGGAACACGTGTGAGGCTCTAAACCTTGGCCTGTTCATGCTGCAGCTGCATCCCGAGGCAGGTGGATTCTCCTCCCTGCTTTTCTGGAAAGCAGAAGGGATGAAACCGATTGTAAAAAACCTGATTTCTTTGCAGTTTGCTTTTCTACCCTCTGACTAGGGGAAAATCTTTCCTCCTAATTGGAAAATATCTTAGGCTGGCCCAGTGCTGTGTGAAGCCTGTGCATTATTCAGCTCTGTATCCCTAAGGCAAAAAAATCCATTAGCTCTTGGAGCCAAAAGGAATTAAAAGTTTGAATAAGCCTACTGACTACCTCACCACTTGGTTATCAGTGCCTGCAAGTGCCAGGCTGCTGCCATTAGGGAAGGAGGGCAGGGAATGCAGGGATGCCTCTGAGAGCTGCTGCTGCTCCAAGTGCTCGGATCCCACAGTGTCCCAACAGGAATGAAAGCCTTGATGGATGGAGCCAGGGCTTGGCTATCTTGGGCAAAGAATCTGTTCCCTTACAAACATGCTGATTATTTGGGGGGTGGCCTGAGCAGCCCCCGTCCTTTGTTCTGTCCTGCAGGAAGCCCTGTGGGAGCGAGTTGTGAGAGACATGACCAAATTCCACTGTTCAGATGCTTTTCTTATTTTTAGGTGGCTGGAAATAAGCTTTGCAGTTGCCAGCACTGGGCTCTGAAGGGCATTGTTGACCCAGAAACCTGATAATTATCCCTTCAGATAATTATCCCTTCAGAGCAGAGTGTTTTGGAAGCTTAATACTCCCATAATTTTTACTAACATGAAACCTACTTTCTATTTATCAGCGATTTCCTGCTCCTACTGATTATCCCTTACAGGTGCTAAAAGCCTGATGTCATCAGTGTCCTAACTATGGCAACAGAATTCTGGGAAAATTAGCGTTTTGATTACTGTTTCTGCCAAATCTGCATGTGCAGCAGCAGATTAATATTTTTGTATGTCCTACTTAAAATCATTGTTGATACTTCTCAGAAACAAGGAAGGGCTTTGCTGATTTAAAGACGAGTCCTGACAGGATGCTGAAGGTGTTCCTCTTGTGTTCTGCTGGTTTTGGTGGGGATTTTTCTCCTGCTGATCCTAAAGGAAAGATTTTGTACCCAGGCAGGCCTGGGATTCCTGCCAGGGAATTTGGGGCCTGAATACCTGGGGAATACCTCAGGAGAATCTTTCCCCCTGCCCTAAGGCCGTGCTGTTTGTTTTCTTCTGCAGACCACGGGGCTGGTTGAGAAGTGGGAGTGGAAGAAGGAGGATGTGATCCTGCACGTGCTGCCTCTGCACCACATCCACGGGGTGATCAATAAGCTGCTGTGCCCGCTGTGGGTGGGAGCCACCTGCGTCATGTTCCCGGAATTCAACGCGGAGATGGTGAGCCCAGGGGGAAAGCCACAGCAGGGCCCTGGGCATTGCACTCAGAGCAGCTCTGGGAATAAGTTCCTAAAGGCTTCCAGCCCCTTTAGCCACTGGCTGTGTGTGGTTCACAGCAAAGTGCACTGGTTGGGTGCTCAGCCTGGGGTAAATGTGCTCTTCCAGAGGGTGCAGCTCCTCTAAGTGTGATGTTGGAATGGGAATGCTGCACTGGCCCTCCCAGCCCTGGGCTGGGGTCTGGTTGGGGGTGGGTGGAGCCTTCTTTGTGCCCACTGAGAGCATTTCTGTCCAGAATTAGGGTTGTGGATTTTTTTTTAGTGCCAGGAAAGGTGGAGATACTGGGTTTTCTCTTGTGTGTTAGTGGTGTGCTGCTTGCTAATTTTTTTAGTGACTTGCATTTCCCAGGATCCCCAAAACACTGAGGCTGGAAAAGACCTCCAAGGTCACCAAGTCCACCCTGTGGCCAATCCCTACTCTGTCACCCAGCCCAGAGCACTGAGTGCCATCTCCAGTTGTTCCTTGGACATCTCCGTGATGGGGTTCCACCACCTCCCTGGGCAGCCCCTTCCAAATCTTCCCCTTCCAGTTCTACATCCTTAGTGTTTTGTATTGCGTTACATGACAGAACGCAGCCTTTTGAGTTTTTTGCAGCCTAGGTAAGGGAAATCCTGGTTTTCCTCACTTACATGGAAATATGGCTCCTCCTCTGTGGAGAAATAAGAGTTAACAGAGCTCTCAGGCTGGACCCAGTGATGTGAGAGAGAGTTTGCAGATCCAGACCTTCTTGCAGCTTTTAGGAAAAGTGGCAGGAGGGAAACCTTACTGGAATAATGCTCTTATAATGTTGTTTTCTGTCTGAGCCAGGAAACACCAGTGCCAGTGCTCTGCTTCTCCTTTGTTCCCTGAGGCAGTGGCACACTGGATGGAAAGGGACAGGCAGCAGTAAAGGTGGAACAGGTTCTACATTTCCCAGCCCCTGGGATGCAGCACCATCCATCCACATCTCCCAGTGTCCTGGGTGGTGTCTGCAGTGTCACTGTTAAGGGACAGCTGGGTTTTCAGGTGCTGCTGCTGCTCAGAGCAGAAAGGAAGCAGAATTGTGTTGTCACTGCAGAGTTCCCTGGGAAAGCCTAGGGAGCTTGTGCTGGGCGACTGCCCGGGCTGCTCTCCCTGGCTGTGTTTATCCACATGCTGGGAAGGCTTGTCCCATGGAAGGGACAAAGTGCACGGGTGTGGGATTCACCTGGAAGCCTTTGGCTGTGCTGCTGCCAGGTGAGGGCGGGCCCAGCTCCTACCGGAGCGACTGCAGGGCCGGGTGATCCTTCACGGCTCGTTTCTGCTTCTCACAGCAGCAGCCACAGAAAATGCACGCTTCCTTTTTCCGTCAGGATGGCTCTGGCACCTGAGCACTGATCCTAAATTGGTAGGATGCTGTGGTAGAAGGCAGGAAGGTCCCTGGCTGCCACAGCCTGTACTTCCACCCCAGTGATTGCTGCCAAATTGTCCTCCCGGAGTTTGGAGTGACCGCGGCGGCTCGGGGTGCGGCGGGGCTGTGCTGGAGGCGCCGGGGAGAGGCTCGGGGTGCGGCGGGGCTGTGCTGGAGGCGCCGGGGAGAGGCGGCGCCGGCGCTGAGGCTGGAGCGAAGCCTCTGGAGGGCGCGGTGCTCCACGTCCTGTGCCACCGGTGATTGATGCTCCCTCGTACCCTTGCGTTTTCCTCCGCTCTCTCCCCGCATCTGCGAATCAATGAGCTGACGTTGAGGGATGGGGTCGGGATGGGGGGAGCGGGACCCCTCTCCTGCCTGCTCTGACACAGCTGGCCCCAGATGTGACACCAGGGACACGCGGGGACAGCGCCGGGGCGGGTGCTTGACCCTGGAGCTGAACTTGGGCGGGGATGGCGGCTGGGAGAGGCTCTCAGGTGCACGGGGCTCTGAAGGACGGCATTTGCTTCTCTGGTTTCTTTTATTCCCGTTATTTTTCCAAGGGCCTCCCCTGGGAGCTGCAAGTGGTTTGATCGACACTCCAAAGCGAGCATGGGAGGGTAAATAAGGCTTTCTCCTGGAGTTTATTGCAAGCTGCCTTTCAGTTCCACTCTATTTTCACCAGCTGTTTACAAAGTGCCCTTTGCTACTGAAATCAGCTTGCAGCAAAGTAGTAGTGGAGGATTTTGCCAAAGGAGCCTGAGTTTTGCCGTGTGCTTTTTTTCCTTGGCTGCACCTTGAGAAAGCAGCCAATTATAGTGTGATATAAAGAAACTCGACTGGCAGCTAAAACACTTGACAGGCTGATCAAAACAAGGCAAGGAACTTACTCTCAACCTGCTGCAGACATATTTAGCCTTGAGTGATACTGGCAAAGGTTCAAGAGAAACCGCAGCAGCACGCCCGATGTGTGTTTGGTTTCTAATCACTAACACTTCATTATACAAAATAAATACTTTATTATTACAGTGTTTATTAAATTACATAATTTGCGGCGTGCCTTATAGTCGTGGATACAGATGGCAGTCTGGTTTTGGTGGTAGGAATAATGCTCTTTTTTTTAAAATTTTTTTTTCCCCTGAGAAGACATTCCCAGCCCCAGACCACAGCTTGCTTGTTGTTCCCTGCCGTGCAGGGGTAGGAGGTGGCAGCTTTCAGACCTTTATGTCTGGTTTTTGGGAGCTGTCCAAGGAAAGGTTAAAAATCAGGACTGTGGAGTAGCCCTAGTGTCCTGACCAACATCCTTCCTCTCACTAAAACAGCATCTGATGTCTGTGGCTACTGCTGAGGCCACGAGGACTCATTAAAGTGTGCTGAGGTGCCTCAAGCGTGAAAGTTGCTGCATAAAATCAGATTCTTTTTATTAAATGAGGGCATCCATTAAGCTGCACTAGCTACTGTACATGTTATAATTCACTTTATAGCACCATCTGTTAAGACTGTCTTGCTTAAGCTTTTCGTAGCATTTTTTTATTGCAAGTTATTAAAAAACATGGCTGCATCTATTAATCATTTATTAATAAAGGGTTTATAAATGGACCCTTAGTTTCCAGAATTAGTCAGCTCGTACGTGATGTACTGAGTCCTCTGGTGCTTATGCTCCTTGGGGTGCAGTGTCTTCACAGGGAGCCCTTGGGAGCAGCATCCTGTCTGTGCTTCTGGGATTGGGAATGGCAGGGATGGCTGTGGGGGGACACTTTTCAGCACAGGTGGGTATGGAGCAGGCAGGACAACAGCTGGGAGCCCAAGGGGTGTTCTGCCAGCAGCTGTGTGGGGCATGGCTGGCTGTGATGTTACTGGTTTATTGTTTTATTGGTTTTCAAGGGTGAGAAGTGGGAGGGCAGAAACCTCCTCTGGAGCCAGGGCAAGCTGCAGCCTCAGCATCCCTGTAGGATCCTCCCTCCATAACCTGTTCCCAAGCTGAGTTTACTCTTCCAGCTGCTCTGTTCCTCTTTGCATTTCTCAGCTGCTGCTGACCTGTTCCAGAAGCTGGAGTAGGAATTTCTTGTCCAGGAGAAGGGATTTTAAAGGTGCTGTGTTTGTACAGATTTTGTGCACTTTGGTGAGCAGAAGAGAAGAAGGGGTTAAGGAAGGGGTGCAGAGTGAGCCTTCTCCTGCTGGCCAAGTGCTTTTTGAAGGCTCTGAGCATCAGGACTTGCACCAAGCACCCTCTGAGCATCCATTCCCAGTGACTCTCTCCCTGCATCAGTTCAGGCACAGCCTGTGGTGTGACTGTTGCTCTGTGGAAATGTCAGTGAGTCTGGAGAGACAGACCTGGGGCAGCCATGTGTCCCCTGTGCTTGCTGTGACAGTCACACACTGGTGTCCCCATTCCAGACCAGGCACTCCTTGGACAGGACCATTTTGGAGCAAATTGTGAGGTCAGTGTCTGGTTTACAGGTTCCTGTGCTGTGTTTTTGGACAAAGAGGATCCATTTTGGGCTTGAACAACAGGAAGAGCTTGTCTTTGCCTTGGACACCCCTGATCTTGCCTTGAGGGGAAGATATTCTAATGGCAAAAGGTTCCCTGTCAGCTCTCTGCATTGATAAACACGAGAGCAGATCCTGGGAGGTCTTCCAGCCTCTTGTGCAGAGTAGGAAATAAGAGTACTGAAAAACCTGAAGGAGGAAACTTGTTCTGCTGGGTGATGGGAGAAGCTGATGGAAATCTCCACTCTGGGTGACCCAGTTGTGGCGTGTGCTGCCTGCTCGGCTCTGCTGGGCAGGTTTGAGCTGTGATGTGCTGCCTGTGCAGTGACAGCCCTGGCTGTGCCCTACAACCCCTTCCATGATAAACATGCCAAGATGCAGATTTCCTGCCCTGCAGTTCCAGGAGCTTCTGTTTTAGTGCCAGCCTCGCTGCATGTCTGACTTAAGGTGCTCTGAGGATCAAGTCCTCTAAAAACTATGCCCTGTTTTGCAATGTCACTCTCAAAGCCATCAAAATAATCTTGTTTGGACTCTTCTTTTTAGGGAAATTGGAATGCTGTGTGCCCAAAGGTGGTGTGTGATTCAGGACCAGCTTTCCCTGCTGTTCTGTCCCCCGTGGCACCTTTTTCCTGTGTGGGAGGGAGCTGCAGACCTGGCACGGGGTGAGTGGGAGGTGTTGCTCCAGGGTGAGGCTGCATCGTGTGCTCACAGCCCTGAATTCCTGAAGGCCAGGAATGCCAGTGCTGTATCTGGGAGCAAACTTTGTCCTTGTCACTGGTGTTTCTCTGTGAGTCAGGCTGGGCTGAGTGCTGGGGCTGTCTACCTCGGCTGGGCTGCACAGGGAGATCCAGGGCTCAGCAATTGCCTCCGGGAAGGAGAAGCGTGCACTGCACTGAGCCTCTCCCCTGGATCTGTCACTTCTGCAAACATCACTCTGGGCAGCTCTTTTGGTTTATTTTTAAAAGAAAAGCAAATCCGAGCAGAGGAGCCTGAGCTCCAATATCCAGGCACGCTGGGGATCACGGCCCCCATCCAGTTTCAGCTGGAGAGAGGCTGAAAGTCTTTTCATCTGTTAATGGGAGGCTTCAGAGGAGTAATTTTATTTCAGACTCAAAGAGGAGTCGGCAGAGGGAGGAGCAGGTCACTAGTGAATGGATTATGTTTGATCACTTCTCACAGACCTGGCTTTAAAAAGTTAGAGGTTTTCTTTCCCATCTCCCCAGATCTGCCGTCTGTCCTCAGCATCTGTTCCCAAGTAATGGCTTTTGATGTGTGTGGGGAAATATAAAAAATGGAACCAGAGCCTGTCATATTTACTTATATTTCCAGGTCCCAGGGAAAGCACTTGCTCCTTTCAGTATGCCTCCAGCATAGGAAGGGTTTTAAAGCTTCAGCCTGGAATGCAGAGGGGCCATCAAAGTGTGCTGATGAATAAATGATTAAAACCAGAGTCGCACAGAGCGCAAACAGTTTGGGGTTATAACAAACATGAGACGAAGCCACCGAGGGCCTGATTTCTCTTTGAAGAGAAGAATGTTTCTCTCTCTCTCTGCATATTGGTCGTGAAGTGTTGGAGCCTCAGTCCCTGGGAGAGAGCAGAGCTCCCCTTGGTGCTCTCCTGTCTCATGTGCCCATCTGCTTTTTTAGGATAATTTGCTGTTGGATGTGTGTGCGTGGTCCTGCAGCCCCTTCGCTGCTGCTGTTGAGTTACAGGAGCTTCCCACCCTTGTGTCTGGCACAGGATCTCACCAAACAAGCAGCTGCTTTGGGCACAGCCCACAGACATTCCAAAAATCACCGGCATCCCTTTTCCTCGATGGTGCTTCCCACATGGCAGCAGTCAGTGCTAAACACAGATCCATCTCCCAAGCAAGAGGGGAGTAAAGGGCTGAGTTAACCTTGCATTAGAGGCATTGTTGTTTTTGAAAAGGTTTGAAAAGATTCAATTACAACTGAAAATGGCACAATAATTTTATGGAAGAGAGGAGCTGTTGTGTCTGTCAATAGAGGCTGCACCGCAGGCTGGCTGTGATCCATTTGTGGGCTGATGGAAAAATCCATGCTGATATTTGCTTCCTTTACAGCTTGTAGTTCTTCTGGCTGGTTTTGGGAATCTTCTATCAGCCAATATCTTACATGGTTTAGCACATAACTGGGTTTGCCACTGTTTCTTCTCCTTTTGCATGAGAAGATGCCCAGGTATTGGATTTGGTGTTTCTGGCTGGTTCATGGCATTGCACATCTCGCTCTCTAAAGGGAAAAGTTGTTGCTTTTCCTCCTCTGTGCTCACATCTCTTCATTCAGGTGATCTTAGCAGGTCTGGAGGCTGGTTGGGAAGGTTGCTGTATGGACTGATCACTCCTTGGAGCAGCTTGTATGTTCCTTCATCCTCATTCACCATCTGCGTGCTGGGAAAAATACGTGGGATAAACCTCTCAGCTGTGCCTTGCTGTGCTTGTTTTGGAGCCACTGGTGTCATTTTCTCCTTTTTGTTTTTCCTTTAATGATGGCAAAATCCCACTGGCCAGCTCATGATATGCTTTTGAGCAGTGGGAGGGGAGGAGAATCAGGAATGTCATGCTAACAGGAAGGCTCTTGGGAACATTAGGTCTCCCACTTCTCTGCTGGCACAGGCAGCCCTGACCTGAAGCATTCGCTGCTGTTATTGCTGGTGGGAAGCTGTTCCAACTTTTGCTTTCTTGCAGTGAGAAACTTTATGTTTCTAGCCCTTGATTATCTTAAAAGAAATCTTGATCCATCTCCTGAGCATATTCCATGGAAAGGCTGCCGCTTCCCTTCTTTGCAGAGCCTGGCAGCCCTGGCACACAGTGCTGTGTTTGCTTCCCAAATCCATGGCTTTTTAAAAGCACTGAGAGGTATCAGGTGAGCAAAAACAAAACAGAACCTTGGGCTGCCAGTCCCCTATGCACAGGGAATTACCTTGGTGGCTGTGACAGTGGCAGAACCCAAGGGAAGATGGATTGTTCTGCTCTGAGCCTGGAGCTGCCACAGAAGGCCGGGTGCTGCGAGGACAAAGCTGGGCCTTGCATGGGATTGATTGATTGATTGATTAGTCCCAGGTAATGAGACTTTCCCAGATCCTTCTCTCAAAGCGTGGAGTTGTAGTTAGAAATCAGGAATAAGCTGTTCCGCAGCTGGCTGGGCAGTGCCAAGTCCTCTGGCCAGCTTTGCACCATGACTTAGTCCTGCTAAAACACATGGGAAGGATCTAGATTTGGCTGAGCAGGAGCAGAGCAGGTGGAGAAGTTTGGCTGTCAGCGGATCACCCCAGCAGCTGGTGGCACAAATCCAAAGGCAGCTCTTATCCTCAGGAAAAGGCTGTTGCTGGGTGAGCTGGGCTGACACAGAAAAAGCTGCTCCTGTGGCTGCAGTGCAGGAGGGAGGATTTTACCTAAGGCAGGAATTGAGCTGGCACATGGGGACAGGGGACTCTGGGGTGCAAGAGAGACTGCTCTGTTAAATGATTTTAGGGTTTTTCAGATCCAAAGTCATGTGACAAAAACTCTGCTGCATGGCCATACTGGAAGTCTGCCTGCACTCTCACAGCTGCTTGGGACTTGGGAAGGCAAAACAAAATCACACAGCAAGAACTGAACAACCCCTGAGCATCTGTTTCCCTTCAATCCCCTCAGCACACTCCTGATCCCTGCTTGCCATCACGTGTCCTTCCCTGCCCACAGCAACAGCTCCTGGCAGCCCCAGGCTGAGAGCAGATCCATTCAGCCCTGGCTTTGGAGAGATCCTTCTCCTAGAATGGGAAAGAATTAGGGAAAAAAGGGACTGGGAGGAGCATGTGGGAGGTTAGACCCCTCTAAATGCAATTTTACCTAATCTGGCTGGTAGGGATCTTGCTGGTAGGTGGGTTTCTGCAGGGAGTGAAATGATCCCTCTCTGGACTTATCACTCATCAGTGCAGGAAGTCACATTCCAGTACTGCTTTCCTTTCCCAGGGGATTTTGCAGAGCTCATGTTCTACCTCCCGGGGTGTCCAGTGGGTTTCCAGCCTGTGCATTCATCTCTCCCCCTCAAGAGCCATCCCTGGGCTGGTAGGCAGCGTGAGCTCCCTCCTGTTGGGTGGCACGGTGCCTCTGTGGATGTGTCCTGCTCTATTCACAACAACCACCCTGTGCTGGGAGGGATTTTTTAGGATCTGATTGTTCTGGAGCAGCGGAGTGCGAGATGCGGGGGGAGGCAGCGCTGGCGCAGCCAAGGAGAAAGGGATGAAACGGAGCCTGAGCGAGCAGAACGGAGGGAAGGGGCAGAGTGACAGCATGAAGGAGAATCCCTGGCTCACCTTCAATCAATCCCTGCCTTGCCTCCCTCGTGTGCAGCCGAGGCAGCGCTGGTGTCAGGAGCTGTTAGGGAACGCATTTGTCACCAGCGGGGCAGGGGCTGGAGCTCGGGGACAGAGGCGCCGTCAGCAGGGCTCTGATTTATTGATGGCTTTGGATCACTCCTGCCTTGGGAAGAGCTTACCTGGCAGGGAGAGTGGTGAGGTGTGGGAGGAATCTCAGGTGTGACATTTGTGGCTCTGATCCGTGGTTGGCTGCACATCCCAGAGGTGTTGTCCACGTCCCAGCAGAGCTGGCTGCTGGAATTTGCCCCCATTCGTAGTTCCCACAGGTCAGCAGGAGTTCCAGGTGAAGAACATTATTCCCACAGGGAATATTCCTCCCAGGAAGAGTGTGATTGGGGTAGTGGCCCTCCTGAAAAGCAGCTGTCTTCTGCTGCCACTGCTTTACCTGTGGGTTCTGATGGCTCCTCTGATCTTGCCAGGGACATGACTCTGCACCTCACCATGTCCATGAAGTCTCACTCCCAGTGCCTGATCTCCCTCTTCCCAGCTTTGCCTCAGAGCTTGAAGTCCATGGGCTCCAAGCTGTGTATCATGTACCAGGTGTGGACTGTGCCTTTCCAAAGAAGAGCTCCCATGCTTTGGAAAACTGGGACTTTGTGCAGCCTTTGAAGAGCTGTGCTTGATAAGGGAATGAACTGATTCTGCCACAACCTTCCATCTTCGTGAGCAAATTCTTGGCTGCAATGTGACAGGACTAAAAAATGCCATTTCCATCATCTTGTGAGTGATGGTGGGTGAGGGTTCCACTGGTGGGATGAGAGATGAACATTTTGCCTTGGTAGTCAGGGCATGATGAAAGTTGGGAGCTTGTTTGGGACAGGGATGAGGGGCACACAACAGCTTCCAGCTGTGCTTCCAAGAAATCGTAGATAGCAAAGGTGTATTTTTATCCATGTGTATTCCCTCCCTTCCTAGGTGTGGAAGAAGCTCCTGAGCTCCCAAGCTCCCCGTGTCAATGTGTTCATGGCAGTGCCCACCATCTATGCCAAGCTGATGGAATATTATGATGAGCATTTCACCCAGCCCCAAGTGCAGGATTTTGTGCGTGCCTATTGCCAGGAGAACATCAGGTGAGTGAGCTGTGGGCAGGGGCTGCTGTTGGCTTGCTGGATGCTCCAGGTTTTCTTTTCAACATCACTTCTTTTCAGTGCTGGTTGTTGTGCTTTGGTGTCTCTTTGACAGGAGCAAGGGTGACATTATTTAATTATGAGCCACTCTTGCATGGCAAAGCCAGAAGGGGCTCATTGTGTGTCACCCTATGTAACACTGAGGACTTTGTCCACAGCCCAGACTCATACTCCAGGATCTCTTTTAAGAAGCTGTCCTGGTTAACTTAAACCTCATATCAGCCTGAGAATGTGAGGAGCGTCTTTGGTACTGGTTAAAAGGATTTTGGGGGTGCAGGTTTTACATAGAGCTTTTTGTGCCCCTTTGTCAGGCTGCAAATTCCCTGGAGCAAAGGTGCTGTTGGATACTGTCTTACCTGGGCTTTCCCTGTGCAGGTTAATGGTGTCAGGCTCAGCAGCCCTGCCTGTGCCTGTCTTGGAGAAGTGGAAGAGCATCACAGGGCACACCTTGCTGGAGAGGTATGGGATGACTGAGATTGGGATGGCGCTTTCGAACCCTTTGCATGGAGTCCGTGTCCCAGGTAGGAGTCTCCAGAGGCTGCCCCCTGTTTGGAGGTGTTTGCTGGGAAGTGGTCTGGGGTGTTCTCTGCTCATGAGTGAGGAGAGGCCACAGTAGGAATGAGGATGCTGGGAATTGGCACTGGGCATGGATGTGTGGGAAGTGGCTGCTGGGTTTCCCAGGGATCAGAGTTGTGTGTGCAGAGCTGGCAGTGGTGCCTGCTGGCCTGACCGGGCTGGCACGCTCCAGACTGATGCTTTAGTACTTCCAAAACCTTAGTGAATTGA
Organism: Anthoscopus minutus; assembly: GCA_013399455.1. Classification (NCBI taxonomy): domain Eukaryota; kingdom Metazoa; phylum Chordata; class Aves; order Passeriformes; family Paridae; genus Anthoscopus; species Anthoscopus minutus. The sequence continues at coordinate 576,208 of VWYI01021262.1, read as the reverse complement.
AGGAGTGTTTCTTCAGCTCCTGCTGCTTGGAGTTGTATTTCTGGTGTCACACAGGATTCTCCACACAGCAGTGCTTGTCCAACCCATCAGTGCTGAACACTTAAAATAGGACATCTGCTCACTCTTATTTTAGTGCCTGTTTCTTGCCTCTTCAGGAATTCAAAATTGTCACACCTCGCTGTACACTCTGGGCCTGTTCTCTCCTTGTCTTCCCCCCCTTCTCTGAGCTACACTTTGTGATTCCTCTCCATAGCTGTACTTTCTGGAGCCTAGAAATAAATTGATCTGAGACATTGCAAATATAAAATGCCCCCACTCTCCCTGTGGTTGGAGCGTGGCCATCTGTGTGCCCACCCTGTGCCACCTGCCTCCCCACAGGCTGTCTGTGCAGGCATGGCACCATATGCAGCCTCCTGGGGAACTGGTGGTACCCCAGGGTGGGTCCTGGGTGTCACAGCTTCCCACAGCACCCCAGTCCCATGGGATGCAGGAGCTGGGTCCCACAGGGGTTGCACAGGTTGAGGAGAAGCCAAAACTCCCCCTCATTGACTTCTCAGCCAGAGAACAGCTTGAAATACAAACTCTGTTTTACTTTTGCAGGGTAACTGTCATTCCCTCACCCCACCTCAGCCAGTTTTATCTTCCTCCAGCAGCCCCATCCCTGCAGGGAGATGGAAGCAGGCAGGAAAAACAAAACTCCCATCTGCAGGAGCTCGACCTGCATGTGAGTCTCACACCCCAGGGTGACAGGGCAGGGATCATTTCACTGTCCCTGTGGCCTGCTTATATTTGCTTTGTATTGATTTTCGTGAGGAAAAATGAATGGAGACTCCAGAAATTTCCCAGAGGACTAAAAGAGAAAAGGAACAAGCCTGAGAGTAGCATGGCAATACAGAAGCTGGCACCCAGAAGGGCAGCTATTGCCCCAGAGCTGGTGGCCATGCTCCTGAGGCATCATCCCAGTGGATCCTGGTGTCTGCAGGGCACCTGGGGACAAATCCCCTTGTGCAGCCAAAGCAGAGGGGCCGGGGACTGTCACTTCAGCCCCATCCAGGGGCTCCTGCAGCCCTGAGAGGGGAGAGAAGTGTCTCTAGAAGGTGGAGATCAGCAAGAAACAGTACAGAAAGTAGGCTATAATTGAATGGGCTTGATTAATTTATTTTGGGAAGTGTCAGCTGGGAAGCAGATGGGTGAAGCTGAGGCATAATTTACTGGAGCTGTGAAAAAGCTTTTGATCCAGTGCCCTGTTAGAGGCTGGGTAGGAGGTCACCAGGTACCAGAGAGATCTCAGAGTCAGCTGGTGGTGGGCTGGGAACAAGGAACATCTGCCAGAGGATTTCTCCAGGAGTGGGAGCAGCGCAGGTCCTTCTCTACTGCTTTGACCTGTTGGAGTGAGCCCAGAGGAGGCACCAGGATGATCAGAGGGATGGAGCACCTCTGCTGAGAGAACTGGGGTTGTTGAGCCTGGAGAAGAGAAGGTTGCCTAATTGTGGCTTTCAGGTTCCTGAAAGGGCCATCAAGGAGGATGGAGTGGGACTTTGGACAAGGGCCTGGAGTGACAGGACAAGGAGAAATGGCTACACAATTAACTTTAGGTTTAGATTTGATATTAGTAAAAAATTCTTGGCTGTCAGGGTGGGGAGGCCCTGGCACAGTGCCCAGAGAAGCTCTGGCTGCCCCTGGATGCCTGGAAGTGTCCAAGGCTAGGTTGGACAGGGCTTGGAGCAGCCTGGGACAGTGTCCCAGATGTCCCTGCCTGTGGCAGGAATGAATGGAATGAGCTTTAAGGTCCCTTCCAAACCATTCTGTGATTCATGAGCCTCTGAGGAGAGATCCTGGGGCTTCCCTTGCCCTCTTGGTGCTTGGTGTGACAGGAGAAAGGTCCAGTCCCTGGACCTGTCCATCCTGCCCGTGTCCCCATCGGTGTCACCAGCATTGTGTCACCACCACTCTCCACCCACAGCACAGGTCTGAAGGGGCAGGGACAGGGGTGTGGGAGCTTTAATTTTCAGAAGCACCAAAGATGAAAGATTTGAAAGATAAATGTTTGCTTGTATATGGTTAAAACCCTGCTTAAAATGCCTCTGTTTTCACCAGCTCTCATTCTAATCCCCCCTGGTGCTGTTACTGTGAAGGGAGATGAATAATTCATGGCCGGAGAATGCCTCACTGGGCCTAATCACCACTTTAATTGGAGGTTTAGATCAGAGGCAGCTAATAGCTTCTACAGCGGGGACTCCGTGTATTGTTGACAGTGAGATCCTTGAGTGCCTTATCATTGGCCTGTTCCAATCCTCCCGGGACAGCGCGGCACAGAGCAGCACCGAGCTACCCAGATACCGAAGGACACGGAGCACGGGGCCAATTACATTTATCTGGGAAGAGCTGACAACTTTTTTAAATAGAGGAGAAGGGGTGAGAGCAGAATGGTGTCACCCCCTCATGCCTGCAGCCCGGCGACACCGCGGGCAAAGTGCCAGCATTGCTTAACATCCAGGAGTCTGCAGATTGGAGGGATGCAGAGGGGAAGGAGCAGAGATTTCCCCCCAGTTTCCCCTCAGAATTATGGCTGGGAACAAAAGGAAGCCAGTGCAGAGTGTTGCCCCTATCTGACCACCCCAATTGTGGCTTCATGAAGGCAGGACCTCCGGGGCTGTTCCTTTGGGAATGGGCCCAAATTTCTGCTGACCTGTTGGAGTTGGCACAAAGTGTATTTTGACACGGTGGGTGGGCCTGGGAATCTCTAGTCATTGTTTTTTACACAAATTCTATTAATCCTGTCAGGTTTGTGGAGCTCTAATCAATGGTAGGAGCTTTTCCAGCATTTCCAGATGTTGATTTCGAAGTTTGTCACTTTCTAAACACCAGAAAAGCTTCTCCAGACAGAAACATAAGGAAGCAGCTCTCCACCAGGGACTTGTTTTACATGCTGGTTTTATTTTAGCCAAGTAGGAGAGGAATTGGTGGGGCTGTGTTAGTAACTGTGATCTGAAACTCACTGTGGGGAACCCATCACCACCTCCTCTGTGCCTTCAGATCTGCCAGCACTGTGCTGATCTTTGGTGTCTCATTCCCAAGGGCTGGGACCAGCAGTGGGCATTGATCCTGGAGTCCTGCTGCTCATGAATCACTCCCATTTCCATGTTGAGGTCAGCAGCTTGCATCTAGGCAAGCAGCATCTTCCAGGAAGGCATCAGGCTGCTCTTGATTTGAAAAATTTTGAATATATGAAAGTCCCTGGCACTTTCTTGCATTGGTTTCTGCTCTCTCCACGAGCTTTCCAGGACTGACTTTGTGGTGCCTGCCCACAGACATGCCATGTTTTGTGGGCAGATTGGAGTGTGTTCACACACAGTGTTTTTCACCCCAGGGAAACCTTTCCCACAGAAGTCTGGAAGGTGGCTCCAGCAACCTTCCATGCAACACTGAGGGTGTTTTCTGTGACTTGTTACTTGCTTTGAGGCCTCCCAGAGCCTCCCGTGGCAGGTGCAAGATTGTTTATAACACATATGGTGTGATTTTTAGGGTTGTCCTGTGCAGAGCCAGGAGCTGGACTTGATGATCCTTGTGGGATCCAACTTCTGTGATTCTCTGATTCCATAAATACCTCGACATTGTACCTTAGGGCACTTCTGGCTCGTGGCTCCCTCCTTCCCTGCTGCTTCCCTCTGTCTCCGAGTCCTGGCAGTGTGGCCTGGAGGTGGGAGCAGCCCAGGGGTGCTGGTGGAGAGGGGAGGACGTGGCTGTGCTGGCTGACCAGAATGCCAAAGGCAGTTCTGAGTGGAGCAGACACGGATCACGGAGCTGCCACGTCGCTTTGTGTTTATTTCCAGCCAGATTTGCTAATTGTTCGGGTAGTTTCGCTGCAATAAAATCTCACTCCCTCATAGCCCATCTGCTCTTGGCTGATCCTGCAGGGATGCCATAAATCTGGGCTACGACGACATATCCATTTCTATGGCAACTGACCAGTGTAGCAGACAAAATCATGATGTCACGGATAGCAGATCTCCAGGGCTTCAGCAGGAGAACGAGACCAGGACAGGGAAAATGCCACTTGAACCCAAATGCCTGAAATACCAGCGACAGGAGGAAGACAGGGCTGAGCTCCAGGTCCTGCACTCCCTGCTCTAGGGAATTCCCCATGTCAAGGTGATCCTGGCAGACCTGGGAAGCATCAACTGGAGGCACTTCAGGGGAAAAAAAATGATCATCCTTTAAACCAATTTATGAAATCACAGAATGGTTTGGTTTGGAAGGGATCTTAAAGCTCATCTTGTTCAATTAGCCCAGGGTGCTCCAAGCCCCATCCAACCTGGCCTTGGACACTTCCAGGGACCCAGGGGCAGCCACAGTTTCCCTGGGCACCTGTGCCAGAGCCTCACTATCCTCCCAGAGAAGGATTTCTCCCTGATGTTCCGTCTAACCCTTCCCTCTAGCAGTGTGAAGCCATTCCCTGTGTCCTGGCACTTCAGGCCCTTGTGAAAAGTCCTCTGATTGAAACTCAGTCCTGTCCACTCCTGCTGAGCCACAGGTTGCTGCGAGCTGCTGTCCCTCTCCCTGCTCACAGGAGATGAAGGTCACAGGCCCCATTCTGCCACAGGAGCTGTCTCGTGCCACTGAGCAAGACCTGCCCATCCCACAGGTCACAGGAACAGAGCTGCCCTCTCTGCTGAGATCTCAGGTGCTCCCCAGGAAGAACAGGCACTGAACCAGGGGGTGGGAAAGCTGCAGGTTGGGGAGCTCTGAGTCACAGACACAGCTTGGAGCTCAGTAGTGGTTGTTGTGACACCGTGGCAGCTCCTTGGCTTTGAAGTTGAAACCTGTGGAAGAATAGGGTGATTTGATCCCTACGTCTCTCTTGTGATTTCTATCCAGTGTATTGATGTCTCCTAAAACTGAGATAATCCCTGGTAATTCTCAGCTGTTAAGCCTTTGCCTCCCCTGTCAGGTGCAGGCTCTAGAGGAGCAATCTCTCTTTTCACAGCTTTGTGTAGGTTTTGCCGTGCCTTTCTTTTTTTTCCTTTCAAAAAAAAAATAAAAAAGAAACAGCTTCATTCCTGTGCTCTGAAGCTGTGCAGATGTCTTCAAAGAGTGGCCAAGAGAGACAGTTCAGGGCTGGAGACACGTTTGTGTTCAGAGGCATTCCCAGCACTGCCTGCCCAGCGAATGGTGGCAGCGTCCTGACATTTCCACACAGACACACGGTGGGATCAACGCCTTCCTGAGGGGACAGCCCCTGCTAGGAAGTTGTGCACAGCCTGCAGATGCCATTGGTAGACTTTTGCATCCCTGATTCTGGATTTCCTGTGCCCTGTTTCCATGCTGTTCTCCACAGGTTCCGTGGGCACCCCGCTGCCCGGCGTGGAAGTGCGCATCGCCAGCGAGACCTGGAGGGACGGGGCTCGGTCCTACACCATCCACGCCCAGGGGAATGAGCACAGCACACAGGTAGTGCCATGTTCTCCACACTTTGAAAAGCTCTTCGCTCAGTGAAAGTCCTCTCCTTCCCAGCCATCTGAAACCCTGAGGACTGAGGCTTGCACTGCTCTTATTCCCAGGAATTCAGTGATAGTTTCTTGTACTTTTTTTTGTGGGTTTCTATAGCTGTGGTTCTTATGGACTGGACAAGTGCTGCCTGTACAGTCATGGAGTGGTTTGTGTTGGAAGGGACCTTAAAGCCCATCTAACTAGCCTTCCACTAGCCCAGGTAGCTCCAAACCCCATCCAACCTGGCCTTGGACATTTCCAGGGATTCAGGGGCAGCCACAGCTTCTCTGGGTAACCTGTGCCAGGGCCTCCCCAGCCTCACAGGGAAGGATTTCTTCCCAATATTCAATCTAAATCTATTCCATTTCACTCTGAAGACCAGGTCTAGTGGAAGGCTCCTGCCCATGGAATGAGATGAGCTTTAAGGTCCCTCCCAACCCAAACTGTTCCATGATTCTGTGATTGGAAGGAAGGGGAGGACTGGTGGGCTTGGGGGTTGCCCTCATTTTGAAACAGCACTGAGGAAGCCCATCAGGTTTCCATGGAAGTCAAGCTCCATGCTGAGCTCCACATGATACCTGCACACAGTTCTGGTGTGCCAGAGGTCAGGCATCTATGATGGGGAAGCACAGTCTGCCCCTGTGCTGGGCTGCTGGGTGCTTCCTGCTGCCCAGCAGCCCCAGCCTGACATCCAGGCTGTCTCTTCCTACAGAAGTGGCTGAGCAGGGTCTGCATTCCTGCCCCCTCCCCTCCACACCCTCACTGTGGGTGTTGTGCTGCTCTGGCAGATCCATCCCAGGTGATGTCTGGGCTTGGCTGAGCAGGTGAATGCTGTGTGTGACAGAAGTGACCCCAGCAGTGACATTGCGTGGGTGGGACACAGGCAGGCGTGAGATTCAACCTGGAATAGGTTCCTTCACTCACTCCCCTGGGAAATGGCTTCTCATCCAGCCACCTACATGCTGAGGGCTTGAAAGGAGCTTCCCAGGCTGTGGCAGGGACACTGCTGGCTCAAGAGAGGCTCAAGAAAATCTTTTTTTGTCTAAATTATCTGGGAGCAGGTGGAGGAGCCAGCAGGACCACGGGCAGTCCTGTGGGTGGGCTGTGCTCAGGTTGTGTTTTGTGTTCCGATGCTGTAAGAGCTGGATCCACCCCAGACTTGTAGGACAGCCCAGGGGACAGCTGAGAGGGACCACGCATTGTGGCTTTTATTAAAAAAAAAACCCTCTTTGCTGCTTTTTACTCTGTGTCACTGCAGTGGCCGAGCAGCAGGCAAAGCAGGAGACTCCCCATGTCCTTTGCCACTTCCTGGATGCATGTTATATTTCACAGGTTTGTCCTCTGATCCCAGAGTTTGCTCTTGGCCTTTTTTTTCCACTTGTGTGGAACTGAGACATGAAATATAACGTGTCCCTTTTAATAATGATCCTATAATGCTTTTTTCCCCTCAGGGATCCCTGGGCATTTTACAAATTAGGTCTCAGATATGAGAATCCCCAAAGTGCAGCTCTTTCCAGGATGAAATGTGGATGTTGTTCTACTGAATTATGAGAGGAAAAAATATGGAATGTTATTTTTTTCTGCTCAATACTCCCTCCCCTTCCTTCTCATTGCATTGAGTGAGCAGAGAAGGGGAGCCCAGATAATCTGTGTCTGGTGCTGGAAGCCCACCACCTCCTCAGGGCTTCACAGAGCTGAGATTCACATAACTCTTCTTCCTCTGGCTTCAGGCTGCTGGGGTTTGTTTTGGGGGTAGAGGAAATGCCCTTTGATTTCTCACCAGTGTGGGTGGCTGAGGTCCATACCTACGGCTCACAATTCTTCCAGGAGCTCCCACCAGTGCTGGCCTTGGCTCCCTGCCCCTTGCTGATGGTTCACTTTCCGTCAGGCTCTCCCTTGGGGATCTTTTGAATGTTCTGGTGAATTCTCAAGTCATCAGACATGGGAGGGTGCAGGGAGGTTGGCTCTGGGCATTGGCTCATGGGTTGGTCCCTCTCTGAAAAGCTGTCTCCATCTCACTCACAGTTCCTCTTGTCCCAGCTTAACTGGGAGTTTTTTTCAGGCTGGAGGGAGAGCAATGGTCCCATCTGTTCAGGCCACCCTAGGGGAGAGTGGCTGGCTGGGTACCTCCAGGACATCCACAGCATTTCCAGGAGCAGAGCAGAGCCAGCTGCCTCTGTCCTTGGGACTGTCACAAGGTGGGAAAAACAGTCCCTGCTCCCAGCATGTGTTGGCACAGATGGATGCCTGGAGATGCCAGGAGTTTGGGTTTTATATGCTCTGGGCACCAAGTGTGACTTTCCCTGGCGTGACCAGGTGGCAGCCACAGTGACAGCACCTCTGCTGCCAGGGATGCTGGAATTCCAGTGCCTCACACCTGCGGTCCCAGGCAGAGCCTCACCTGCTCAGTGCCTGCCCCAGACGTCGCTGCTGGCTCTTTGTGCATCATGCTTGGTTAATAATTCATGTCAGGAGAGACAGTGTCAGTGGGATTTATTTAAAACAAGGTGGATCTGACAGTCCAAGTGCTCATCACGCTCCAGCAGGCCGAGGAAGGCCTGGCTTTGTTCAGACCAGCTCCTCCACGGCACAGGTGCTGGCCCAGGGATGAAAAGAGCTGACTGGTGTCACCCTGCCTGTGCCACCAGATAACCTCGTGGCCTTTTCCTTCCCTCCTGTGAGAAGGATGAACAAATCCTTCCTCCCTCCCTCACAGGATGGCTCTGAGGCTGACAGTGATTGAGGGCTGGCAGAGACTGAGGGGAGACCTCAGAGGTCTTCAGTGTCCTCATGAGGGGCAGGCACTGATCTCATCCGTCTGGTGACCAGGGACAGCACCCAGGGAATGGCTGGAGCTGGGCCAGGGCAGGTTTAGGTGCAGATCAGGGAAAGGTTCTTCCCCCAGAGGTGCTGGCACTGCCCAGGCTCCCCAGGGAATGGGCTGAGCCTGCCAGAGCTCCAGGAGGGTTTGGGCAGCGCTGCCAGGGATGCCCAGGGTGGGGTTGCTGGGGGTCTGGGCAGGACTGGGGTTGGATCAGTGATCCTTGTGGGTCCCTTCTGGCTCAGGATATTCCATGGTTCCATGATTCAAGCACCGTGGGGGTGATCCAGGGGGATGCTGAGCACCCCGGCAGGAGTTGGGCTCTGAGCCATCTCTCCTCCCCGGGCTCCTGCCAGCAGGTGATCTCTGTGCCGGGGCCGAGGCATTGTCAGGACAATTTGCGAGGCGTTCGCACCTCGGCTGTGCCTGCAGAGCCCTCCCGACCGCGAGCAGCGAGCGCTGCCTTTGCCAAGGGAATTGTCTGCGGAGCCTCGCGAGGGCAGCGCCTTCCCCGCCCGCGTTGGGCTGGGTTCCTGCTCCCACCGCAGCCGGCGTTCTCCTGCTGCTCCTTCCCCACCAGCCCCGGCTCTCCCGTTAGCCTGGGGCATCGCTCCCTTTCCTTTCGTGCCAGCGCCCTTTGCACATGTGCGATCCGAACAGGAGCGGCGCAGGAGGAGGAGGCGGCAGCCTGTGGGTGGCAGGAGCAGGGAGTGTTCTTGCTCTGCCATCCGGTAACTGCCTGAGCTTGCAGCAGGGGACCGCTGTAATTTGCAAAGCTGGTTCCTGGCACACCCTGAAGATCAATAATCTATTTAGCTGAAAGTTTGCTGGATCTCTGGTCTTCCCTGCATTTTCTCCCGTCCCTTGATTGGAGTGCTGGATTCCTTTCCTTCAGTCATTCAGTCTCATCTCAGAAGCCCTGTGCTCCCTGCATCCCATTTGCTCAGGTTTTCAGCTGTTTCCTCTGGGTATTTTGCATCTTGTGCTGGTTTCTGGGGCTGACACGTGGTTTGGGCTGGGTCAGGCTGCCTGAGGCTGCACCGGGACTGCCGACACCCAAACGAGCTGCTCCAGCCTGACAGATCCACTCGCTGCTCCAGCTGTTCCAGCCAAGGATGCACAGCAGCCTGGGGACACCTGTGACAGGCCAGCAAGGGCGGGAGGTGACAGTCCCATCCGAGTCACAGTGCCTGCCCTGCCTGTGCAGGAGTGTGGCTGTCCCTGGAGAGATGCTGCTCCGAGTCCAGGCAGAAGGGCTTCCAACATCACTGGGGAGCAGAGCTGTGGAAGTGGGTGTCAGGCACAGCACAGCTTTGCCTGCTTTGGGTCATCCCACATCCTGCTCCAGGAGCTACTGGCATCCAAAGCAGTTCCTCAGCTTTCCACCTTCCTTAGGCAGCCGCCTGCTGAGCCTGTCTGACCGTTCAGCCTCAGTAATCCTTACCCACAGCCCGGAGTGCTTCTTCCCCTGGGGTGTTTTCCCCTGAATTTTTGGCAGCTCTCCCTGTGGCTCTGGCACCCAGGAAAGGGTTACAGCTCTCCAGCTCTGAACATTTCAGTTTGCTTTGTTCAGTGCAATGCATATTTCATATGCTCAGCTTCCCAGCTGGCAGAGGCCTGGAAACCCTGCAAGCTGTCGGGTATTGTCTCTCTCCTCCTTTACTTGTTTGTTTGCTGGGTTTTTTGGGTTGTCATTTTTGTTGGCTTTCTCTTTTTTTTTTTGTTTTTTTTCTTTTTCATCTTTCCCAAATTGCTCTCCCTCAAGAAAGCCCAACCCTAGTGCTGACAATGGGGGGCTATCAATAGCTAAATGGCTTCACAGCTGTAGCCAAGGCAGGGCTGTAGCCAGGGCTTTTATGGCGAGCAATTTCCTCGCGCGAGGCTGCGGAGGGAGCGTGGGGACGGATGGGTTGCAGGAGCTGGCAGCAGGAGGACGCTGTGCCACGGGCTTCCCCCCCTTCCAAAGGTTGTAATTATCTCGTTGTTTATCCATATGCAAGCTGTCGTCCTGGACGAGGACCGGCTCGGCTGTGGCCGTCCCTCCCGAAAGCCACCAGCATCTCTGTCCCCTCCTCCCCGTGCCCCCCGTGTCTGTGCCATCTGCTCACAGCTTGCTGCTGTTGCCAGCGCCTCGGCAGGGCTGGGGGCAGCTGGCACTGTCACCCGTGGTTGTGACTGCAGCTCTTGGACGTTGATGTCCCTGCGGAGGGGACCAGGAGCGGCTGCACCTCGCTCGTGTTCATCCCAGGTCTCTGGAGAGCCCCTGGGGAGGTGCCTAGAGAGCTGCCAGGGTTGTCTTGCACCCCCGTGGCTGGGTGGGTCTGGGTGCTTGGCAGGTGTGTATCCCTGTGGGACTCTCCTCATCCATCCAGGTATCCCATAACAGTTGGTGAGACTGTAGCTGGCTTGCTCCAGGGGCCAGAGATGGGCATGTGCCCCCTGTGCCTGGCATTCCTGAGAAGGGCCAGGTATGGCCAGGATGTGATCACCTGGCCCAGGGAGTCCTGTCTCTGGCTGTCCCAGAGGAACAGCCAAAGGAACACTTGGATTGCTCCTTTCCTATCCCATTTAGACCTCAGCTTTGACCAGCTCATTCTTTGTCCTCAGTGTTCCTGCACTTCCAGAACAGCTCTCCTCCAGTTTGTCACCAATCTTCTTGTCCCTGCCCCATCCCATCCTCATGTATTGGTACCTTGATGGTGAAGTTCACCTGCAGCATCCCAGTTCAATCTCCCATGAGGAGCTTTTCCTCAGCTCCATGATCTCTTCCATCAGGCAGTGTGGGGAATGTTTTGTTGAAGGCAGTCTGGATTAGATCTGCAACTTTTCTTCTATCTGCAACCCCAGCCCTCAGGATTTCTGGCACAATCCATCTTTGATAAAAACACTCTGCATTTTTTCCCATTTTCTGTTTGCCTCAGCTTCTTCCAAACCCTCCTTCCAGAGCCCTCACAGTGCTGGACACTGCACTTGTGTATGTTCCAGTTATCATTTGTTTTTCACCGTGTTTCTCTCATCTCCTCAGGATTCTGTTTTGTGTCCTGCCCAAGTAATTCAAGAGTCTCCACTTTGTTGCCCAGGCTGCTTTTGTTCCTGTATAAACATTTTAGCTGCTTTTCATTGATCACATGCAGTTCCTTACTCAGCTCAGGCATTGATTCTATTCTCAGACGTATTTATATCTCATTCCTTCTTTCTGTCTGCCCTCTGATTTTTTAATTTTTTTTTTTAAATTTGTGGCCATAGCTCTATTTTATATCTTCCTGGTAGTAAAAGTGGAGAGGTTGCAGTAGCATCATGTCCCCTTGTTTCTCAGCTGAAAATTCTTCTCATTGCAGGGACAGCCTCAATTCCAGGAGAATATTTCCTTACACATGTAAGTTGAATCCAACTATCAAGAAGAACCCTCTTTCCACAAGTGTTTCGTTTGAGCTCACCGCTGTCACAGCACCCTCAGGGTCTCTATGGATCTCTTAATTGTTGTTTTATTCTTCCATAGCATCCCAGACTGGTTTGGGTCAGAAGGGTGAAGTTTATCTCGTTCATGGACAGGGACACCTTCCACTAGAATATTCCTCTTTGTAGCTGAGGGAAGGTTTGGGGTGTTTGTGGAGGAGGACTGGACGTGGTGGGGAGGTGCTGAAGCAGAGGCTGAAGGAAGAGGAGCTGTCCCTGTCCCAGGCTGCTGGCAGCCAGGGGAGCAGGGGGTGGCTCAGCACAGGGAGCAGTTCCAGGTTGTGGGGCAGTGTGTGTGCAGTCACAGCTCATCACAGCTTCCCAAACTGCACTTTTAGGGGAGGCTGATGGACACCAAACCCAAGGTGGGCCACTAACTGAGTCCTTGCCTGGTCCTCGGCCTGCCCCGAGCCCAGAATTGGCGAGGGCACATCAGGAGCCTTCCCTAAGGAGGAGAGCTGAGGGAGTGGGAAGATGTGCTGACATCTCACCTCATTTATTATCCCTGCAAACGAGAGGGATGAGAACAGCAGCGTGGAGAGCTGTTGGCATCTCTGCAATAGTGTTACATATTTAATTTATGGTGTTAATATAGATCAAGAAGTTTTGTGTCTATGGAACAATTGTGGGGAGGACTGACCTTTCCCAAACTTGGCTTGTTTTCTGTCGTGCTTTTGGGATCATCTGGAGCTAATCAGGCTGGTAACTTAAAAAAAAATCAGTATTGCCTAAAAATATAGACAATCACTTTTGTTTTCAGTGGAACAACATTTGCTGTAAGTAGAGGGTTGGATTGTTTGAAAATAAGTTTCACTGTTCCAGCTCCACTGTGCAGCAGCCTTGCTTTTAAATTTATAACTCTCCAAAATGAAAAGTAAATGGATTGTGTTATTCCCAGCCCTTTTATAAAAGTTAACATTGCAAAAACAGATGTGAAATGTGGCCTCGCAGATTACAGCCTGAGCTTGGGGTTTTTAGGTTGGGGTTTTATTTTTTCCTTACTCTCTCTGTGCTGTGTCCCTGAGGAGCAGAAATCTGCCTTTTTCCAGCAGGAGGAAAATTGTTCTGTGTCTAAATTGCCTCCTGCCAGGCTTGTGTGGATGCTGCAGGACACGGAGCTCCAAGGAATGATAATGCCTTTACAAAAACAGGCAACTTAGCAGGGAATTTTTAATTAGGAGTGTGCAGGAAAGTTCAGATTGCCTGGGAACTTGGTAATGCTCTAACAAACTTCCCAGTCCTAGGACATCCATTCCAGTATGGCCTTGGGAGACAGTGATTAAAGGCACTGGCAAGCAGGTGATTATCTCCAGCTTCCTTCAGGAAGCAGCTGAGCATGTCCTCACCTCCCACACCAGGCCTGGATGTGGTGTGGTCTGGGAAAGCAGAGTCTGGGCCAAGCCTGGAGCTGCCCTGCTCTGTCCATGTCAGTGGGGGCTGAGCTGTGGGATGCTGTGTTTAGCCTGGAGAAAAGGAGGCTCAGGGGGAATCTCTGGCTCTGCACAGCTCCTGACAGGAGGGGACAGCCGGGGGTCGGGCTCTGCTCCCAGGGAACAGGGACAGGAGCAGAGGGAACGGCCTCAGGCTGGGCCAGGGGAGCTCAGGTTGGACAGCAGCAGGAATTTCCCCATGGAAAGGGAGCTCAGGGATTGGAAGTGCCCGGGGAGGTTTGGAGTGCCCATCCCTGGAGGTGTCCCAGGATGTCCTGGAGGTGGCACTGAGTGCTCTGGGCTGGGGACAGGGTGGGGATTTGGCACAGGTTGGACTCAATGATCCTGAAGCTCTTTTCCAGTCTCAGTGATCCTGGGATTCTGGGACAAGGCTCTGGGCCACCAAAGCCTTGAAGGGGTTATTGAGGGGACAGGGAGGTGTCTGGAGGTGCTGGTGGCAGTTAAGGTCCAGCAGAGGAGTGGGGAGCCTGACAGGGTTTGTTGTGTCATTTCCTGTGCTCTGGTGTGTTAAAAAAGCCCAACAAACACCAGGAAAAAGTTACTTCTCTGGCAAAAGAGGTAAAAGGGCTTCATCACTTCCATAAACCTCACATACATAAATTATTGTCTTCTATTAGTCACTTAAGGGCTCAGTTGCTTAATTATTTTGATCACAGTAATCATTTATTTACAAGGTGGGGAAAAATGCCAAGCACTTCCAAGCCGAGCAGGGCTGCAGAAGCATTTCTTTCCTCTCCACAAGTCAAAATGCTTTTGCTTCATGGACTTATGAGGTCCCTTTTGAGGTCTCTACTGAGAGATGATGCTCTGATCCACAGACTTCGGTTCTTCCCCAGAAAAGAAGTTCAGCAAAACCAGCTGCAGGTCCCTGTGCAGGAGAAGGCTCCAGGGAGAGCTCAGAGCCCCCTGCTGAAGGGGCTGCAGGGGAGCTGGAGAGGGACTGGGGACATGGGAATGGCTGGAGAGGGACTGGGGACAAGGCATGGAGGGACAGGACACAGGGAATGGCTTTGAACTGAAAATGAGTAAGCTTAGATGGGATATTGGGGAGAAATCCTTCCCTGTGAGGGTGGGCAGGCCCTGGCACAGGGTGCCCAGAGAAGCTGTGGTTGCTCCTGGATCCCTGGAAGTGTCCAAGGCCTGGTTGGATGGGTCTTGGAGCAACCTGGGCTGGTGGAAGGTGTCCCTGCCCATAGCATGGGGTGGGACTGGATAAACTTTGAAGTCCTTCCAACCCAGACACTTCCATGGCTCTGTGAACATTTGGAGGGTGAAGGGGGAAGAAGGCATCTGGTAGAGTTGAAGTGGATCTCTCTAAAACCTGTTTGCAACCTGAAGGTATTTAGGTTTTCTCCTGAAAGTCTGTCTTGCTACCAATCCCCAGCCCAGGAACATGCTCTCATCTCCTCAAACCTCACCTTCCAGCTTCCCCTCTGTGCCCCCCACATGTTTCTGCTTAGGAATCCACCGTGCCTTCCCTGCTTCCCAGAGAAGGACACGCTGCTCTGAGCATTCCCTAACTCCATTAGAGTCCATTAGGAGCTCCTTGCCACAGCTCCCAGAGGAGCACAGGGCAGAGACCGCAGGAAAACAAACGGCCACTCTGAACAAATCCCAGGGCCCAGTGCCAGGCAGGGATTCCCAGCTCTTTACAAACCACCCTCCTAATAAAGAGGTAAAATGGGGAGAGGGAAAATATGCATTTTCTAATCACACAGATTTAGGCCTTCAAAGGATTTATTACAACCTTTTATTTCCATGCATGGAAAATGGAATCTTATCTTGTGAGCCGGCTGGTCCAGCTCGACTGGGTTTAGAGCAGGGAGCTCTCAAACAACCTTCAGGGCCACACAGTGCCTGGGTGTTAAACTTGCTGGAATGCATTAAAATATGGCACTGGGAGAGGGGGAGATCCGAGCACTCAGCAATGTGATGCCTCCAGCAGCTGCTCCTGACATGGAGCCGTGCGGAAACAGCGGGAGCTGCCGGGATTGGAGGGAGAAGGGGAGCAACCACCCCAGCCTTGTGCTGCCATCCCTGCTCCCAGAGCCAGCCAGCATGCTGTACCTGGGATTGTAGAGGGATCAGACACAAGGGCTTGGAGGAGATAAATGCAGTGAACCTTGAATTTTAATTGCTGCTGTTGGGGAGCTGGTGCCGGGGTGGTTTGTGCCCCTGTGCCACGCTGGGGAGCAGTGCCGGTGACATTCCGAGTGCAGCAAGCAAAATCCTATTAAGATAACGTCACGGCCTCTCTGTTTTACTGTTTGCAAGCCAGCCCTAACATCATTAAATTACACAACAGGGAGGTGCCTGCTGCCAAGGGGCTCTGCTCAAGATAAGGTGTGGGTTGAGCCGCTGCCAAAATTTGGGTTGATATGACAAGAAATTTGGAGCGGGTTCAGGGCTTGATTCGCACCAGACGTGGCACTGTGCAGGTAAACACTGGGCAGGATTGATCCCTGGGGCTGTGCAGGTACCTGGCACTGTGGAATCCTGGGCAGGATGGAGCTGGAGGGGTTTGTAGCAGACAGATTTACAGCTCTTCTTGTGTTCAGCACTGACAAGAAGAAGCCAGAGCCTGGCAGGGTGTGTAGGTGAAGCTCAGGGAACTATTTGCAGGTTCTGACCTCTGCCATCCCCTCCCCAGCCCTTTTGGGGAGTGGGAAGGAGCTTGAACACCAGGACACTGCTCAGGGAAACTGCACCAGGAGGAAAAGGAGTGAGAAGAAAGAGCTGCATCATAAGACTCCATACAGCCTCTAAGAGCCCTGAAACCAGCCTTGCTGGTCCCTCTGTGTCACCCACCATGTCCCTGCCACGCTTGTCCATGGAGGCTTTGTGCTTCTTGAGCCCTTTGTGCCCACTTTTGTGCCTCTTTGTGCCCTTTTTTGGATCCTCTGTGCCCTTTGCTGCTGCAGGTGTGGGTGGAGTTTTGCTCCATGCTCTTCAGACCTCAGGTTTCTCTCGTGGGTAGTCTGGACTTCAGCTCCATCTTTCAGGTCCTTGAAGAGAACTCACCCAACACCATCCCCACCTTGCCATCACTCAGCAAAATTCCTCATTGGCATTAACAACTTTTCTTTCCTGCTGCATCTTCTAGGCAGGGAATTGATTCCCAGCTAGGGCTCTGGAAGAAGACTGGGTTGTGTGTGCAGAGATCCCCTTGTCACCTCATCCTCCAGGACAGAACATCAGGAAGAAAATAGTTTAAAATGATGCCTTAGAAGCAGTTTTCTAAGCATTTTCCATTAGGGAAGCTTTGATTCCATCAGAAGCTGCAGAGAGCCAGCCCTGCCCTGGGACTGCCTGGCACTCCAGTGCTGCTATTACAGCTTTCCCTTGTGGCCCTGCTTCTGGCACTGCTGATTTTCGGGGTCCCAGATGGATCCTGGCCATTGCAGCAGCTCAAGTAGAAAGTGGCTTGGAATTCCTGTTACAGAGCTGTTCTCCACAGAGGGATGGAGCAGCATGTCCAGGTACATCCCACAGCACCGTCCCAGCAGTGGCTTTGCACACCTTGGTTGTGAGTTTGAACTGACAGAGAATGGGTTTAGATGGGATATTGGGAAGGAATTCCTGGCTGTGAGGGTGGTGAGGCTTTGGCACAGGGTACCCAGAGAAGCTGTAGCTGCCCCTGGATCCCTGGAAGGGGTCAGAAAGGACCATCCCTTTCCCAAGAATATTTCCTACATGTCTCCGTGTGTGACCTCTCTCCCAGCAGCTGGAAAGCCTCACCCTGGCCTGTGGTTCCAGGATGGCAATCCTCATTTTCATATAACACAGGTACTTATTTCCAGCACTTTGGAATATCAAAAGCACCTGGATGAGCCCTTCTCACCTGAGAAGAGAGGTCCTGCAGCTGGGCAGAGCGTGGTGGAACTTGGCAAAGGCTGGAAGACCCCATGGTGTGGGTCCTGCTTGTCGCCCTCCACGCTGCCTGTGTGGAGCTGGGGGACAGGTGAGGGGATCTGCACTCACTGTGTGCCTGTCCTAGGTGACACCAGGCCTGGAGGGACAAGAGGGGGAGCTGCTGGTGAAGGGCCCCTCCGTGTTCCGTGAGTACTGGAACAGAGCCAAGGAAACCGCGGATGCCTTCACGCCCGACGGATGGTTCCGAACAGGTACAGGAAGGGCTCCCCCAGCAGCTGGCACAGGTGGCAGGGGGACAGCAGCTCTGGGTCAGTGCACAGGGTTGGAGGTGGGGCTCTGAGCTGGGACTGCAGGCTGGATGTGTTTCCAAACACTGGCTCGGGAAGAGGCTCTGCCTGCATTGGCCATAGTGAGTCACTGAGTCATGGGCTTAGTGTTTTCCTGGGAATTCAGCTTTGCAGACAGGTGGGATTTGTCTCAATTTACACAGGGACTGTGTCACAGAATCATAACTACCAGCTACAAGCTCCTGAGAGGAGAGTGTGGCTAGGTGGGGGTCAGGCTCTACTTCGAGTGGTTTGAGGAAATGGCCTCAAGCTGTGCCAGGGGAGGCTCAGGTTGGACAGCAGGAGGAATTTCTTCACAGAAAGGGCTGTTCTTTGGCAGGGGCTGCCCAGGGATATGCTGGAGTCCCCATCCCTGGAGGTGTCCAAGGAATGCCTGGATGTGGCACTCAGTGCTCTGGGATGAGTGGCAAGGTGGGGATCAGTCACAGGTTGGACTTGATGACCTTTGGAGGTTTGAGAGTAACCTCAGTTATTCTGGGATTCTCTGATTCCGTGCTATCTGCAGCTCTGATTTCCCCATTCCCCTCTTTACTGTGTGTTAGCAGTGCTGTGGTGGCAGGAGTCAGGCTGGATTTCTGATGCCTTCTGTGTAACCTGATTTATTGACAGTTCCTGAAGAAGCCGTGATTTATTCTAATTGTTCTCCCGAAGCAGAGCTCGCTCTGCCAGCAGTGTCACCACGAGTCCCCAGGCCAGGCGGGTACTGCAGGCTGGGACCAGAGCATCACCAACCCTCACGTGGGGTGCAGGGCAATCAGCTTTAAAAATTTTTTTAGTCAACACTCCTGATGAATATTTCAGCTGCAGAGGAATAGCGTGCATTAATTATTGCAAAGAGATGTCTTTAGGAGAAAATGATTTTGAAATTCAGTTTAATTTCATTGTAATGCGCCGCAAACAGGAAGGGAGTATGTGTGTTTAATTGGCTCTCGGGGGTAAGGCCGGGAAGATGGCATGCCTTTGTCACAGGCCATTAGTGATACAGACTGCATAATGAGGGACTACAATCAGCTCACAGCTGCCGGCTCCTACGGGGAGAGAATGATATTAAATAGAAATCAGTATAAATTAAACTTAACCCTTTCGCCAGCCGAGCAAAGCTCAGCACTGGAAACAAGGGAGGGGAGCAGTGACAGGAGTAAGGGGTTTCAGGGTGGGTCAAGGGGTGCCTGGACAAACCCCCCAGCAGCCAGGTGACCTCCCTGATGGCCCCCTTCCCTCGGGCAGGAGGCTTGAACTCCCTTCCCCATCCCTACCCCACTCTGCCTTCCTTGCCTTCCTTTCCTCTCCTGCCTCCTGCTCCGTCTCTCGTGGATATCAGGTCGATGGAACTGGGTTTTTCCCAAGCCTCATTTATCCAGCAGTGCCAGGAGCCATCCCATGGCCCCATCCTTACCCTGTCTGCCCCAGCCTCATCAGCAGCCTCTGGAGATCACTCAGAAGTGGCAAATGTCCTGTGGTGGTAAAAAACCCTTGAGGGAGTGTGTCCTGTCCCAGGGTTTGGATTTGGAGGGTGAATTATCCCCATTAAGCACAAATTGGTTACCCTGGAGCCAAAACGTTATTGGCAGGATGCAACAGAGGTGAATCTTGGCCCCTGCCAGGCTGTAATTCCCTGTGTCTGTCACTTCCAGGTCATCCAGGTGAGTGTTTTGCAGGTAAGGCTGAATGCCAGCACATGGTGATCCCAAAACCCCAGCGATGGCATTCCCGACTCCGTGCCACTGTTCTGCTCACTGCCAACCCTTGTGGGTGTCCCCACCGGTGACCTGCAGGCTGCAGGTAGTGGCCACGTCCCTCAGGGCTGGAGTTTCACAGAATTATGGAATGGTTTGGATGGGAAGAGACCTTAAAGCACATCCCATCCCACCCCCTGCCATGGGCAGGGATATCTTCCACTAGACCAGGTTGCTCCAAGCCCTGTCCAAAAGAAAAGGGGAACAAAACCAGTGTCTTTGATGAATTCAAGACTGTGGCTCTGAGAAGCCTCTGAGCTCCTGGTGGAGCAGAGGGGATGTGCTGTTGCTCCCATTCTCTTTATTCCCTGGGATTTGTGCTGCTGTCTGCCGATCCCTCCATCTCTCATTTCCATCCGAGTGAATTTCATTATTTTTATTGTATTAGCACTGTTGACAGAGCTGCTTAGATCAAAGTCCCCTCTAGCCATTTCCAGGGAGACTGCTGGGTTTCCACCTGCTGTCATACATCCAAGTGGCACCGAGCCCTCGGAGGCCGAGCTGAGCCCAAAGGAACAATGCCTGTGGGCATCTGGCTCCTGTCCCTGCTGAGCCTTCAGCTGTGCCAGGCCCTGCCAGGTGAGAGGCAGCCTCCAAACACTTACGTGCTGCTGAGAGGGGAGGAGAGGAGAAAAGAGGGAAGGAATATATGCCCAGAGAAGCTGTGGCTGCCCCTGGATTCCTGGAAGTGTCCAAGGCAAGGTTGGATGGGTTTTGGAGCAAGCTGAGATAGTGGAAGGTGTCCCTGCTCATGGCANCAGCCTTGCCAGGCCCTCATGGCCCAGGCTCTGGCACTGTCAGCTCGTGTTATCCCTGCCCAGGAGGCAGCAAGTGGCTTTGGAAGCACGAGGAGGGTTTGGGAGTGTGGTGGGTGCCCACCATGGTGCCCCTTTCCCCACATTCCCTGCCTACACTGGGGGTTTCTCCAGAGGAATCTGCCAATCCAGCCGTGCTCCCTGGGCAGCAACACGACTCGAGAGCAGCCTGCTCCCCCAGGGAAGGGCAGCTTCCATTCACATTTGCCCATACATCCAGAAAATTAGAATCTGTTGTATTCAGGGAGATTTATTTTCAATTACAGGTTAAGGCTGAGACATGAAATAGCACCAGGTTTGAAAGTAGTGCATAAATCCTGCAACAAATCCATGTATCTCTGCTCCATATAATAAGATTTTATTGATTGCTATATTGTATCTGTCAGAATAAAACTCTCTTAATGCATGCATCAGGATGGAGAAGATAGAGAGCTTGTTGGGAGTAGAATTTGATTCAAGAATCAATGCACTTTGATTAATATGTCGTTAAGAAAGTAAGAGTTATTTAACTTGTTTGNCCCAGAGAAGCTGTGGCTGCCCCTGGATTCCTGGAAGTGTCCAAGGCAAGGTTGGATGGGTTTTGGAGCAAGCTGAGATAGTGGAAGGTGTCCCTGCCCATGGCAGAGGTTGGCACTGGGTTGTCTTTAAGGTCCCTTCCAACCCAAACCATTCCATGATCCTATGAGCAAAATCAAACCTTGGGAACTGGAAGACAGCAGCAGAGAAACAGCAGCTTCTGTGGTCACCCTGATCTGTCTGTGGTCACCCTGATGNGGAATCTGCCAATCCAGCCGTGCTCCCTGGGCAGCAACACGACTCGAGAGCAGCCTGCTCCCCCAGGGAAGGGCAGCTTCCATTCACATTTGCCCATACATCCAGAAAATTAGAATCTGTTGTATTCAGGGAGATTTATTTTCAATTACAGGTTAAGGCTGAGACATGAAATAGCACCAGGTTTGAAAGTAGTGCATAAATCCTGCAACAAATCCATGTATCTCTGCTCCATATAATAAGATTTTATTGATTGCTATATTGTATCTGTCAGAATAAAACTCTCTTAATGCATGCATCAGGATGGAGAAGATAGAGAGCTTGTTGGGAGTAGAATTTGATTCAAGAATCAATGCACTTTGATTAATATGTCGTTAAGAAAGTAAGAGTTATTTAACTTGTTTGATGCACATTTCGGAATGATGACTCATACCTTTTAAATTTCTTTCTTTGAGCTGCATTTCAAAAACCCCCACAACTTTGGAGCTGTTTTTCACATTGTTAAATCTTGGTTTATCAGTGAATTTTTTTCCTGGACCCTTTTGCACAGGTCACAAATGCCCCTGAACCCCATTAATAATAAATCCTATGGCCCAAAACACTTCTCATATCCTGTTGTTAAGGCTTTAGAGAAAGAGTGGACCTGGTGTCTCTATTCCTTTTGGATGTTCTACAGGGAAAACAAAATTAAACAAACCAACAAAAAAAACCCCAGAGCAAGAAGAAGAAGAAGTTGTTTTTCCACTGTGATTACAAATCCAAGCACCAAGGACAAGCTCTGGCTTAGCTGGGAGCATCCCACTCAGCAATGAATTCCCAGCTTGCTCCAAAAATGGAACATGCTGTTGCTGCAGCCACGAATCCCAGTCCAGGGAGTGATCCCAGTGACTCTGACTGGTTTTAGCGACCTCCTGATGTCTCTCTGTCATTTTCAGACTGAGCTCTCCAGTCCACAACTGACACCAGCTGCAGATCCTTGCCATTCCCAGCCCTGGCTTTTGAAGATTCCATAGAATCATGGAATAGTTTGGGTGGGGAAGGACCTTTCAAGGCCATCAAGTCCAGCCCCCATCATGAGGGAGCCCCAGGAGAGGCTGAGAAAGCTGGGAAAGGGGCTTAGCCTGGAGACAAGGAGGCTCAGGAGGAACCTTCTGGCTCTGCACAACTCCTGACAGGAGGGGACAGCTAGACGGGGAAACAAGGGACAGGATGAGACAAAATGGTCTTAGAGAAAGTTTAGGTTGGATATAGGGGAAAATGTCTTCATGGAAAGGGCAGTGGTGAAGTCCCCATCCCTGAAAGTGTTCTAAAAACATGGATGTGACACCTGGGAACATGGTCAGTGATGACCATAGTGGTGCAGGGTTGATGGTTGTACTTGATGATTTTAAAGATCTTTTCCAGCTAGTTCCATGATTCTGTGATTTCTACCCCTTCTGATTTGAAAGGGAAAGCTTCCTGCAGATTTCCAGAACAGAGGAATGTGGTGTTTGTAGGAAAGGTCCTGGGCAGGTCATCCTTAGCCAGGCATGTCTTCCCTCTGGGGCTGCTCCCTAAGGAGAAGGAGCAGGATGCACCCCCATCCCTCTGGCACAGGCTTTTCCCAGTGCCTGGCTGTCCCCAGGGACCAGCAGGTGTTTCCCTGCCAGGAGAATTGCTCACATCCGTGGGTGGAGCACAGACACCTGAAAGAGAAAATACTTGAGGCTGATCAAGGCAGATTATAAATAGAAATGCATCTAATTAGCATCTTAATCTGCAGGTTTTCTGTTTGTTTGCAGTGGCTTTCCTACTCACAAATCCAGCTAATGCAAATTCTATTTTTAAAGAAATGATTCCTTAATTGTAATGTGCTGAAATTATGTGAGTTACCGGTGTGATCCCAGCGGATGGAGCAGGGGCTCCTGCCTGGAAGGAGCTTCTTTTGGAGCCTGGCAGGGATCAGCCCACGGCTGGGGCAGGATGGCAGCACTCAGCTGCTGCCTTTGGGAGCCCTTAGAGCTGGGACCAACCTTCCCACAAATGCCATGGAAGGACACCCCCAAAAATGCCAGATGGACCCCAAACATGCTGCTGTAGGAAGGAGCAGGAGCAGAAGCCAGACCAGGCATGTGCTGGACTCCCCTTTCCACCCAGCCCTCATTTAAGAAGTGTTTCTAAAATTAAGAACATAAAGATGGAATATTCTCTGTTAAATCAGCTTTTATCACCCTCTGGCTCTCGTTACATGCACACTTTGAACACTTTGAAGGGAGAATTCCCTTTTTCTGCTTCCTGCTTGAGTATTTATTCCTTCTCCTTGAGGATTCAATATTTCCAGGTTTGCCTGACAGCTGGAAGCCTTAGGGTCACCAGGACATGGGAGGGGTGGAACGAGATGAGCTTTAAGGTCCCTTCCAACCCAAAACATTCCGTGATTCCCTGATTCTATGATTCTGTTTCCCTGACTGCTGGTGAAACTGATGTTTTCAGCAGTTCAGGGTGACTTGGGATTTTTGTAGCTGTAAATGAGAGCAGCTTTTGGCACAGAATTTGTTTACTCTCTAAAGCTCTGCTCGTCGTATCAAACATCTTGGATGCCAACCCTTTCCTTTTTTGAGAACCTCTGCTGCACTGAGGCTCATTTCCAGAGGCATGGAGCAATTGCTCCCCAGCTGAGAGTCAGTGGGAACAGCAGGCACCTGCAGCTCCAAAATCCAGGCTCTTCCTCTTGTTCTGTGTCTGCTTTTACTCCTTGAGCTCTGCTATAGCAGTGCTGCTCTCACAGCCTGGAGGGAGAGCCTGGAACGAGCCCCTGACTGCTGGGACTCATTCTTCCCATCCCATCTTTTTCAATTCCACCCCATTTCAGGGGTTTAGGAAGAAATCCTTCCCTGTGAGGGTGGGGAGGCCCTGGCACAGGGTGCCCAGAGAAGCTGTGGCTGCCCCTGGATCCCTGGAAGTGTTCAGGGCCAGGTCCTAGGTCACTGCATAGAAAAGAAGAGGTGATTCTACTTTTTGCTAAGGTTTGATTGTCCCTCAATGGCTGCAGGGAGCAGAGAGATCTGCTCTAATATTTTTGTCATTATCATTATTATTTTTTGTTACCATGCTCTTCTGAGCTCCACCAGCCACGTTCAGCTGTGCAGCCACACCTTGGAGCATTGACTTATTTATTACTCTTTGAGTTTTCTTTCTTGTCTCGTTGTCTTCAGGGATTTCCATAAATATTTAAATGCTAATGTGAAAAAAAGAAGCGTTTTTCATTTTTACTTACCCATTTTCTTTTCTGGCTGGTCCTCTGGGCAAAGCCATCTGCAGTAATTCAGGCTGGAGGAGAGGGGGGGTCCCTGCTTGTGTCATATCAGTCACCCATGAGTTCCTGCTAGTGAGGACTGAACCTCCAAACTCTTGGCTGCCTGGTTTGCAGGAACCTTCTAGGTTTGCCTGGTTTATCCACTCTTATCCATTGGAGCAGCCTGGCTCCCTTGGAGCAGGATGTGCAGCCTGGGGAGTGTTCAGCTGCTCTTGTCCAGTTCTGAGGGCATGGAGAGGCTCCTGGTCATGCTGAGCTGAAGAAATGAGACAAAAATGAGGAGCAGCACCTCTGCCAAGGGCAGGCAGGGTCTGAGGCACTGCCAGGCTTTGCCAAGGCTGAGTTTCCATTTGGTGCTGTCCTCTCCTGGCTGGATGCCCAGGACTTAGCTGGCACAGGCTGTGTGAGGATGCTCAATGCCAGCCCAAGCCAAGGCTGGAGCAGGGACCATCTGCAGCAGCCTCTGAGGCCCCAGAACAACAGGACAGACACAGCTCTGTATTTGGTAGCCCAGCCTGCTGCCCAGTGGGATGTGTTGGGAAGTCTGGCTTGTAGGGGATGGGTTGGAGAAGGGATGCAGTGGGACAGTGACACCAGAGGATAATGCCTGAACACTGCCCTGCCTTCTTCCCTGTGCTCAGAGAAGGAGAAAAAATCCTCTTGGGAGCAGGGAAAGATCTGTGTGGTGGAATGAGCCCACTCACAGGAGCCAGTGGAGGGTAGTGGAGGGGGAATTTGGATGGGGAAGGAAATAGGATGTGCAGACAAGCCAGCAGGGTGAGTGGGTATCACCCTGACTTCTCACCCTGCCTGAGAGGTGCAGTAAATTTGAGGAGCCTTTGGAAAATACGTGTGTGAGGGGAAGGAATGTCTGATAGATCAGCTGAGACAAGGAGTAGCTGCCCTCCTGGGCAGTCCCCAAGTCCCTCTGTCTGGAAGCAGGGTGGGCAGAGCTCAGCTCAGGCTTACAGGGTTGAATCAGGCTTGTCTTACCTGCTCCTTTCCCCTGCCAGGTGCCTGAGCTGCTGCCAGCACTCCTGGCACTGCTCCATGTCCCGCTCCGCCGGCGCAGCCACACAGCGTGGGCAGGAGAGCCTTATTAGCACAGCTCTTTGTGAGATGCCCTTGAGTGATTTATTTTTTTTTCCAGGTGTAAATGCCAGGGGAGGCTGTTCCAGTGCTTCCCATTCTTTCATCTCGGCAGGGTTTTGCCCTTTCTCCCAGCGTGGCTCTGACAGCAGGCTCAGCGCTGCTGCCTGTGGAATACAAAGTTCCCTGTTAGAGAGCATGACAGGAATTCATTCCAGGCTGACGCTTGCTTTCTTTTTATTTCAGATTTTCTTTTTCCCTCGTGCTGGCTGCTCCAGGAGTCTCTGGAGGAGTTTTGAGAGGGGGGAGCCTGTTGTTTAACCCCTTTCTCCTGGGAGCAGGCAGCTTGCAGATGACCCAATGCCTTTCCCAGATCAGCCATGGAATATTCGCAGGTGCAAGGGAGACAGTAAGATCATCAAAGTACAAATCCTGCCCAGACATCCCAACAGTCCCAGCCTGTGCCTGAGAGCATTGTCCAAACTCTTCTGGAGCTCTGGCAGTCTCAGGGCCGTGCTCATTCCCTGGGGAGCCTGGGCAGTGCCAGCACCTCTGAGAGAAGAACCTTTCCCTGATCTACACCTAAACCTGCCCTGGCCCAGCTTCATGTGGATAGATAGAAAGGGCTGCAAAGCAGCTGTGATAAAATTCTTATCCCCTGCCCAAATCCAGTGCAAGGAACCAGCACACTGAGGCATCTGCATCCCTTGGCAGCAGCCACCAGGGCACTCAAAGGGTCTGTCCCCCTTTGCTGCCTTTCAGCTGGAGGGAGCCAGGCACAGGGAGGAGGGGAGGATGGCCCTGAGCTACAAATCTGCTTGGCAATTTTATTATGTAAATCAATGGTGCTGCACATCCACCTGCTGCCACCGCCGCTCTCGGCAGCGTTCGTGGCAAGGTGTGGGAACAAACAGCGATTCCCTTCCAATGGATTGATTCCCTTTCTCAGGAGCCATTAAATTACCTCCAGATTTCACATGGGTGGCCAAATCCTGCCCTGCCTCAGTGGCCAGAGGCCCACAAAGCTTGTCAGCCACTGACTGCTCTTGGATATTGGTGTGGGAAGGGTGTGGGAGCAGCTGGGAGCACCTTCAGGATATCGGTGTCTTCAGAGGGTCCCTCTTGTGCCCAGCAGGATCCTCCAGGCCACAGCAGGAAGGGCTCTTTGTTTCTAGGAGGTGAGGCAGAGCCTGCTCTGGGCCTGGAGGAGGCTCTGGGATGGAGTTTTACTGAATCCCAGAACGGTTTGGGTTGGGAGAACCTTAAAATTCATCCATTCCACCCCCTGCCATGGGCAGGGACACCTTCCACCAAGCCCCATCCATCCTGGCCTTGGACACTTCCAGGGATGCAGGGGCAGCCACGGCTTCTCTGGGCACCTGTGCCAAGGCCTGCCCACCCTCACAGAGAAGGATTTCTCCCTGATATCCCATCTAAACTTACCTTCTTTCAGTTTAAAGCCACTCCCTGTGTCCTGTTCCTCCATGCCTTGTCCCCAGTCCCTCTCCAGCTCTCCTGGAGCCTCCTGAGGCACTGCAAGGGGCTCTGAGCTCTCCCTGGATCCTTCTCTTCCCCAGTAACACCTCCAGCTGTCCCAGCCTGGCTCCAGAGCAGAGGAGCTCCAGCCCTGGGAGCAGCTCTGTGGCCTCCTCTGGGCTGTCTCCAGCAGTTCCCCATCCTTGCACTGCGGGCTCCAGGTGGAGCCTGCCAGGAGAGCTCCACACCAAGCTCGCCTGCCTGTTCCCAGCACAGGGACAGATCTGGGGCTGCAGCTGCTGAGCCTCTCTCCTCCCAGCCCCCAGGCCCTGCTGGAGGATTTGGCAGCAGATTGGAGTTCTGCTGCCAGCCAGGGCTGCCCGTGCCAGGACAGCAGCTGGATCCAGGAGCTCAGTGCCCTTCTCCCAGTGCCAGTGGCTCTGCTGGGCAGGGCAGGGACACCAGGAAAGGCTTTGTCCTGCACCCAGGGAGTGAGTGGGAGCACTGGGAGCTGCTGGGGAGAGGGTTTCCTCATGAATAATTGCTGTGGTATTAATATACATGTGGTTTTTTGAGGAAGTTTCAAACTCTCCCCCTCAGGAGCCTTTGATGCTTTATTAATGATCGCGGCGCTCTCCGAACCCTCCGTGCTCTGCAGAGGGAGCCAGGCCTCGGAGCAGCCCTGGTGCTTTTGGACAGCTCCTGTGAGCCCAAGGAAGGCCCAGGTGACCTGGTGAGGGTGGATGGAGGACTCGAGTATCCCCTAAGAGTCACTCCGAGGTTGTGACTCGCTCCAAAGGGAGCAGCAGGTTGGGCTCTGGGAGCCTGGCAGATCTCGTTCACCCTCGTGGTCTGAGCAGGGTGGGAAGGTTGGGGAAAAGCAGGAGTTGATGATTTCAACTGGATTGGGATTAACAGGAACTGCAGAGCCCCGGGCTGCTGGGAATGCAGCCTGGTTCCAGGGAATGTGAGTGCTGAAGGGCTGGAGTGGATTGGGATGACTGGGGAGAGGAGACCCAGTCTTTCCCAAGTCTAATTAATGTTAATTAGCTACAATTAGTGCTCATGACCTCTGTTGGCAGCCAAGATGGCTGACAGCAGGGACAC
The DNA here is from genome assembly GCA_013399455.1 of Anthoscopus minutus. NCBI lineage: Eukaryota > Metazoa > Chordata > Aves > Passeriformes > Paridae > Anthoscopus > Anthoscopus minutus. The sequence continues at coordinate 548,481 of VWYI01021262.1, read as the reverse complement.
ACATTCCTCACTTCCACCCAATAAATCAAGCTAAAGTTGCTCAGTTATTTAGCCTATCATTTAGCATTTCATTAAATAGATCTCTGCGCATACATCACCACTGCTGAGGCGGCGTCAATCCCTTCAGGAGCAGGGATGCCTCCAGTCAATCCCACCAGTGCCAGAGAGGCTCTGGATCTCTGAGAGCTGCACCTTCCCAAGCATCTCCCGGATGTTGGTAGCTCACCCAAGGCCCAGGATTCAACCAGAGAGTCTCACTCTGAGGGTGCTGTTGGTTCTGCAGGGAGATGTGGCTTGTGCAGATAGGTCTCACTTGGGAGGATGAGGTGGAATTCCTGAGCTGGGGGCATTCTGGAAGGTCCCTCTTGGAGGCAGGATGTTGCTTCTGATGCCTGGAAGAGCTGGAACAGAGGCTAGATGGAGTTAAGGAGAATAAAGGATATTTATTGAGGCTTTCAAAGGCCACATCCAGATAGCACCAGTGTTACAAATCAGGCTCTGTCTGGAGGCAAAGGGAGCAGGGGGGCCAGTCCCAAGATCCCACTCTTTTTATAGGTTTGGGTCCATTTGCACACAGGAGTCCCCCTTGCCCGCCCTCCTCCTTCCACGTTGTTTTTGCTTTGAGCTTGAAGTTTGGAAAAAATGTCCTTGAGTCACAATTGGAGTAGAATTGTTGTGTCTTCATCACCCTGTGAAAGAATCTCAGTAACCCTCAACAAAAGCCACACACCAATGCAGAAAACCCAAAAGCCCAAGGCATCACTTTAGCTGCGCCCTGTTTTGCCACGGTGTCATCTCCCATCTCTTGTCCTAGGGAACAAGCAACAGGACAAGAGTAAACAGCCTTCCCTAATATCTAACAGCCTTAGATATCAGGGAAGCTTTCCTCAGGGAAGCTGCCCAGGGCAGCGGTGGAGTCTCCATCCCTGCAGGGATTTAAAAACCATGAGGATGTGGCAGTTGGGGACACAGGTTAGTGCTGGGTTTGGCAGTACTGAGGAACGGGTGGAATAAACAGTCTTGAGAGCCTTTTCCAAGCAAAATAATTCCATGACTCTTCTCATGCCAGCAGCATTCCCATGACACGTGCGGAGGAGGACTCCAGGGTTTGTGGTTGAGCTGCCCAGGAGCAGCCCCACGCGTTCCATGCTCTCCCTCTCCCCGTGCTCCATAAATAAATCCCCCAGTCCAGGCTGGCACACTGTATCAATCTTGTTTAATAGACTGGAAAGCTTCTTGCACGGCGGCAGGTCGCGGGGAACGTTGGGGTGATGGATTGCGCCTTCCCGGAGTCGAGCGCCGTTGATATATAATGAAATATTTATGATTTATTCCAGCTAATAAACTGGAGTGAAGTGTGTGATGTATGGGAGCAGATGGGGGATCTGTGGATGCAGTTTTCATGGCACGGGGGGAGGGAAAGGTGGATGTCCATGACGGAGAGGCAGCGCTTGGCCGCCCATCCCACAGCACAGCCACAGAGGGGATGGATTATCTAATTCCTATAAAAAGCCTTTAGCACTTGCCTTATAATCATTTATCCTCCCCACGTGGCTTTTCTCCAGCACAGGAGCCTCTGGGAACGGGAAGAAACCATTTCTTTTAGCATCAGGCTTGGGAGCTGAACAGGGAGCTTGTGCCCAGAGGGATGGGAAGAGAGGCAGAGTGACCACAGGAATGTCATTGCTGTGCCACACTCAGCAGCTTCCCAGCCCCACTGTGTCTGTGCTACCTGCAAAGAGTCATTCCCGTGGGTTTAGGAGAGTGGTGAGACACTGAAATGCCCTGGAAAGAGCAGGGAAACCTGAAAACATGTGAGAAATGTGATGGGTACATGGCGCTTGTGGCTGCAGGAGGATTCCAAAGCCTGTGAAGGAGCATTTCCATGGTCTGCTGCTGAAGTTGATCTGCAGGCAGGAAAACTGTGCTGAAAGGAGGAGGATGGAGAAGAACCTTCCTGCCAGGTGAGGCCCCACAGCTGCCTCTGGGGAGTCAGGGGTCATCACAAGCCCTGGCTGGGCCCCTGCATGTCCCATCCAGATGTAGGTGCTGGGGCTGGAGACTTGCTCCCACAAAATTCTCACCTGGCAAAGGGGGTTTGAGCCCCTCAGATTTTGGCTCTGCTCTCCCAGGTGGTGAGAATCAGGACCATAGCTCAGGCTGCCCGGATTGCTGGACCAGTCTTACCTGGAAAATAAATCATACTCCTAATCAGCGAGGTGTGTCTCTGTCCGAGGGTGAGCTCTGCTTCAGCCTGATGGACCAGCAGCATCAACAGTGATTTCAGGGAAGTGAGAGGCAGGTAGGAGTTAATGCCAGGGTAGAGCAGAGATCCAGAACCTCTTACCCATTGCTCCGTGGTGCCACTCCTCATCCCACCGAGGCCATTCACATCCCGCCGCTGTCCTGCCAGCTGTTCCCTTTCTGCCTGATCAGCCTCTGGATCCCTGTGCTTGGAGATCCTCTGCTGAAAGGCACCAGAGAAGGGCAAAGAGTGATTAGTCCAACTGCCTTCCTGCAAGCTTCCCTGGGGTTTTCCAGCTGGGAGCTTGCTGGTCCCCCCCACATGCTCAGTTGGTGAGAGCAGCAATTCCAGTGGAATGCAGGAGGGTGAGAGCACTGCTCCCTGCTCAGGCTCTTCCCTCTGGAAATGAGGGGTCATCATGGCAGGAGAACAGCTGAGAGCAGGGAATTCCTCCTGGAGTTTGGAAAAAACCAAACCATAAAGGCTCCCAAAAGAGCAAGGTGCACTGTGTGGTCTGAAGGAGCTCTGCTGGCTGCCCATGGGTGGCACGTGGTGGCTGTCCCCAGCTCTTCTTTGTCCCTGCAGATCAGTGTCACCTGGAGGAGTGGCTGTGAGACATTCCTGCTCTCTATCCCCACTCTGAGGAGCACTGGGCTAAGCTCTGCATGGAGCATTTGAAAGCCAAGAGTTTGCAAAAATCAGGAGTGATTCATTAACAGCAAAATGGTCTAATTAATATTTGAAAGTGCTCCAACCACCTCCTGCTGCTGGCAGGGAAGAGCCCCCCAGCATCCCCGGTGCCCTCCGGCCCCTGGAGCTCCTGACTCGAGCATTGACTGCCTCCAGAGCAGGAGGCTGAAATAATCAGCAGCAACATTTGCCTTTCAAAAGGGGAGATTTGCTGTTTCTTGGTATTTTCTGCTGTGCAGCACTTGGTCTGCTGGAGCTGTGACAGACTTGGGGGGACATCACAGCTGCAAAACGCCAAATCCCCTGGGAAAAATGCTGCTGGGCCAGGCTCTGCTGGTGGCATTGGGCTGTGGGGCTTTGGTTTCAAACCTGGGCTTGCACATCCTCGGGTGGCCGCGTTGTCCTTCCTCCCGCCCCCTCTCAGGCACTGAGAGCCGCCTCTGGAGCTGTGAGCACGCAGCAGTGTGTGCGTGACCCGGGTGGGGTGGGGAGGAGCCGGGGGTGCTGTGACACTTTGCAGGTCAGGCTCACGCTCCCGTGCCAGATCGGGGCTCGTGCGTCGCAGCCACGCTGTCGCTGCCACCAGGCTGGTGGCACCTGTTACCAAACAGTCTCCCAGGCTCCCGAGTGACATCTGGCCCCCAGGGCAGCGATGGTGTGCCTGGGGTGGGCTCCTCCTGAGCAGGAACTCCGGGTGCTGGCCTCTCCTCATCACCTGTGTGCAGGTGGATTCACAGAGCCCCGGTGCGAGGCCAACACTATCCCTGTTTCTCCAGCAGATCCTAGAATATTCCTGACCCTCTATCTAGACCAGGCTGAAGTCACCTGATTGACCTAAAAAGTCTTTTTTATGCATACTTCAGCTATCTCAGAGTTCCCCAAAGCCGCTCAGTGTTTCTTTTCTTGAGCCAGGTGTTCTCTGGGTCAATAGTTGGTTGCACCTTTGATGTGGGAATTGTGCTATGTTTGCCAGGAACAAACTGCCCTGTGGGTGAGGGTGTTGACGCAGGCGAGGGTTTGATCCTGCAGCTCAGCTCAAGGAGCAAAGGGGCTCTTGTCCTCTGCATCCCAGGAAGTCTGTTTGTCCCCACGAGGTCTCAGCACTCAGTGAAGGGGGTGCTCAAACTACGGCAGAGTCCAAGTGCCTTTTTGTCTTTGCAGTGAGGATTTTGCAACTTGAAGAACCTCATGGCAGAAATCTCTGCAACTTGAGTTGGGAAATGTTGGTCTCATTTGCCCATGTCTCCTTCTGCATCTCTCTGGGAGGGCGGTGAGGGGTGGGAACAGGTTGTCCAGAGAAGCTGTGGCTGTCCCTGGATGCCTGGAAGTGTCCAAGGCCAGGTTGGACGGGGCTTGGAGCAACCTGGGATAGTGGAAGGTGTCCTTGGCCATGCTAGAGGGTGGAACAAGATGAGTTTAAGGTCCTTCCAACCCAAACCTTTCCCTAATTCTATGCTTTTAACTGGATAAATATATCTGTAACTGCCTGTAACTCTAGCAAAGGGCAGCTCCCGCCAGCACAGAGCCTGCTCAATATGCAGCTCAGCAGAGCCTTTAACATTTCACAGAACAGATGCCCACTGAGCATCTTGAAACAAATCCAAAGGTAGCAGTGCTGGCTGCTGTCAGGGAAGCAATAATCCCACGGCCTCAGCAGCTCTGGCGTCAGCCACGTGCCGTGAGGTTCTGCTGCCACGGCTTTGCCTGGTGACAGGAGCCGGGTGGAGTGGTCCAGGCAGGCAGAGGAGAAGATGAGGGGTCAGAGACTCTCACCAGCCAAAATTCCCTTTCTGGTGCAGCTGGCTGAGGGCAGGGAATGCTGGTTGTGGTTCTGAGCTGCATCCTGCTGGATGGAGCAGCTGGGATGGATGGGACACAACACCAGCAGCTGCCTACAAGGGCTGGTGGGCTCACGGGACAAGGGACTCACCTGTGGCCCCAAGAAGTCCTTGCTGTGGCTCTCAGGGCAGCACCACTTTGGAAGGGACACTCAGCACTGCTGGGGACGGTCCTTGAGTAAATTCAGCATCCTTTTAACTGGCATCCCTGGTCTGGGAGTTCCCAGAGTTCTCCCGCTCCCTAGGAATTCCCCACTGGCTTGGGAAGCAGGGAATGCTGGATGTGCCACTGCACAGGCTGCCTGATGTGCTGGGCTGGAAGCAGATGGTGCAGGGCAGAGGGTAATGGGGCTGTCCTCAGTGGATGGCATCCCCCAGAGCACTTGGGGCTGTCAGCGTGGGAAGTGACAGCCAGGGCCTGGCACTGGAGAGGAGACGAGAAGGAAGAGACGGGAGGAATTACAGAGCTGGTCCCAGGAGCTCACAGTAGTCACAACAATGATGTGACACATCCCCTCACTGTGCTGTGCTGTCAGTGGGATGGAGGGATCCGTGTGGGAAGCAGCGACAGCGTTTGTGGAGCACAGGGGTGGAAGGGGAGCAGAGAGGAGAACTGTCCAGGGATCATTCACCCCATCGGGGCAGAGGAGCAGCAAATGTGGCTGTTTTCCTGTGCTGACATCCCAAAGAACGACACGGGAGCTGTGTGCCACTGAACCAGGGCTGAATTCTCTCACCACTCCCCATCTTCTCCATGTGGATAAGCAGCTCCTGCTCCTGGCTCTCGCTGTTTAATTAATGTCCCCTGCCCCATCGTGTGTCAGTCACACGCCGCGGGATCCGGGCGCAGAAGGCAGTTCAGCACAGCAGTCACAGCTTCCTTCCTGCTCCAAGCAGCCAAACACCCAGAGAGCCCCAGTTTCCAACTTTCCCCCAACTTCAGAGCATTCCAGACAGCCTTCAGCATCCATAGAGTGCCAAGGGGCAGGCAGATACAGGAGCAATTAATCATTCCCTGGCTGAGCTGAGCTGCTCAGGATTTTGGCAGGTGCCAGCTGAGCAGGGCCACAGCTCTTCTGGGGAACAGCCTGGATTTTCAGGACTGAGTCTGATGCTTCCTTGCCCTGACAGTGTAAATCTCTGGGCCTTTGCTGCACCACATGCCAACTCCACAGTGCCAGAGGTGAGCTGGAAATGGGGTGTGAAAACTGCATCCCTGCTGGCACATCCTGTAGTACCTGGGCTGGGCTGATCATGGGATCACACTTGGGAAGGATAGGTTGGACCATCTTGCTCAGGACTGGCTCATTTTCCCAGTGCCGCTCCCCACTTTTTTTTGTGGAATCACAGGATGGTTTAGTTTGGAAGGCCCTTAAAGCTCATCTCATTCCAGGTGGCTCCAAGCACTGACCAATGTGGCTTTGGACACTTCCAGGGGTGGGGCAGGCACAGCTGTTCTGGGCAGTCTGTTCCTCCCCAGGCTCACAGGGAAGGATTCCCTCCCCATATCCCATCTATGCCTGCCTTGCAGCAGTGGGAACCCTTCCCCCTGCAGCACCACCAGGGTGTCACATCCACATGCCAGGAAGGGCAGAGGGGGGTCAAGGGGACAGCCTCTGATGGAGCTGTTTGTTTTGCAGGAGACACAGCAGCATACAAGGATGGAGTGTACTGGATCAAGGGCCGCACCTCCGTGGACATCATCAAAAATGGAGGCTTTAAAGTCAGCGCTCTGGAGGTGGAGCGTCACCTCCTCACACATCCCCACATCACAGGTGTGTGCCCCCCTGCTCCCTGCCCCACATCACAGGTGTGTGCCCCCCTGCTCCCTGCCCCACAGCACAGGTGTGTGCCCTCCTGCTCCCTGCCCCACATCACAGGTCTGTGCCCTCCTGCTCCCTGCCCCAAGGGGACAGAGTGTGGGGCACTGCTCTGGGGGCAGCCCTGGCTCAGCAGGTGCATGAGGCTCCCTCCCACAAGGGGATGTTTAAATCCTGCTGTTCCTGCTCTCCCAGGGCCAGAGCCAAGTCAGCAGCAGCTCCTGTCTGATTCTGGAAATGAGGCTATAATTAAATCTGCCCTGCCCTTGTGCATGACCCTGTGCTAGGGGTCAGAAGTGCTGCCCCCAGCTCCGCACCACTCTGTACATCACCTTCCTCCCCCTTGACTCCACATTCTCAAACCACGGAGCTTCCTGCCTTCTCCACAGTGAAAAGCTCTGTTCTTGTGTCAGCACTGAAGCCCACGCTGTTTTCCCGCTCTGACACGCCGTGGCAGTTTCCTGCTCACAGCTGAGCCCCTCTCTGCCTGCCTGGGCCAGGAGCAGCTCAGGCTGTGAGTGCAGTGCCTGCTGTCCCTGCAGACGTGGCGGTGATCGGGGCCCCGGACGCGCTGTGGGGGCAGCGGGTCAGCGCCGTGGTGAGGCTGCGCAAGGGCCGGATGCTCTCCGTCAGGGACCTGAAGGACTGGGCCAGGTGAAACCCCACGGGAGGGGAGTGGGGAGGGACACAGGGGGAGGGCAGGCTCAAAGCCAGCAGTGTCCTCGTCGGGGATGTGTCATAGGGTCACAGAGTCATGGAATTGTTTAGGTGGGAAGGGATCTTAAGGCTCATGCGGTGCCACCCCTGCCACGGGCAGGGGCACCTTCCCCTAGCCCAGGCTGCTCCAGACCCTGTCCAGCCTGCCCTTGGACATTTCCAGGGATCCAGGGCAGCCACAGCTTCTCTGGGCACCTGTGCCAGGGTCTCTCAACCCTCACAGGGAAGAATCTCTTCCCAATATCCCATCCATCTCTGCCCTCTGGCAGTTTGAAGCTATTTCCCCTTGTCCAAGCACTCCAGGCCCTATAAAAAAAGTCTCTCATAAAAAGTCTTTTTTTCCCATCTGAGCAAGCCCAGCTGTTTCAGCTTTTCCTCATAGGAGAGATGCTTACTATGCTTTAGGTGGCTGCTCATCCCTAAATTTCTTGCCAGGGACATTGGTGACCCAGCCAGGAGATCCCATCATCCCCCACCTGTGCCCATGGGGATCCCCCAGGCAGTTCTGGGGGTCCCTGGTGCCAGGCTGGGGGCTTTGCTCAGCCCCCCCGCCGTTCTCCCCTGCCTGGCCCTCTCCCAGAGTGTTCCCTGCACGTCTCTTCCCATCGCTGTCCCCAGCTCTGTGACAGGGACGTTGCTCTGGTGCCCTTGAACGCAAAGCCCCTGGAGGGTCGGGCTGTGCTCCCTGCCCGGCCCCAGCCCCCGCCCGCCTCTCCCTCTCGCCCTGTCTCTCCCCTTTATCTTTTATGTCACTTAGGTTCACTTGGCCCCTGTTCTCGCACTCCCTGGCAGGAGACACATGTCCCTCTTCAGAATGATTCATTTTGCGGCTTTCGCCTCCGATGGTGCTTCCCGGCGACAGGCGCCATCCCGAGTTAGCGGCTCCATATGGCCGGGTGCTGGTGGCGGCGGGGGGAGGAGGGCGGCCGGGGCTGGGAGGGCTCGGCAGACTTGGCATCTCGCATTCGAGTCAGTGCCAGGGCGCTGCCGGAGGCGGGCACGGCCCCAGGTTGGTGACACACGGGCAGCAGAAGGCAGGAGAGTCCCCGCTGCGCGCTCCGCGAAGGGCACGGGAGGATGCTCGGGGCTGCGGGCGCAGACAAATCACCCGCACACTCACCCGCGGTCCCCCAGGGACTGGCACCAGGAACACTGCCGGGTCCTGCGTTCCTCACACCGCTGGTGCCCTCGGGGAGGGTCGCTGATGGCAGCTGAGTCCCCAGGGAGGAGCTGCTTCCTGCGGAGACAGGCTGAGGAAAAACATCCCACCGCGCATCTCCAGAGGGGCTGAGCTTAAATGGGCTCCGGAGGTGTGGGCGGGGGTCCCAGGTGGGGCTGCTCAGGGCCGTGTGTGCTCCCGGGAAGGTTCAGCCGGTCCTGCCCACTTGTAACAGCTGCAGTTTGGGGTTCCAGGGACACCATGGCTCCCTACGCCATCCCGACCGAGCTGATCGTGGTGGAGGAGATCCCGCGCAACCAGATGGGCAAGGTCAACAAGAAGGAGCTTCTGAAGCGCTTTTACCCAGCCTAGAGCCCACCTGGGGGCTTGGCCCTGATCCACGGCCCTTCTGCCCCTGCGGAGGAGCCACTGGGATCGCCCTGGGCAGGTCTGGGCTCACTGCAGCCTGGTCCTTGAATAATGTCCAATTAAAGTAGGATTTTTCCTGCCTGGCTGAGCTGAGCCGGGGGTGCAGAGTTAAGGTTTCCTTGTGTGGGAGCCCTTTGTAGAAATCACAGAATCCAAGAATGGTTTGGGTTGGAAGGGACCTTAAAGTTTATCCAGTCCCACACCTTCCACTAGCCCAGCTTGTTCCAAGCTCTGACCTTGGACTCTGCCAGGGATCCAGGGGCAGCCACAGCTGTTCTGGGCACCTGTGCCAGAGCCTCAGCAGCTTCATAGGGAATGACTTCCCAGGAGAAATAAAGAATAAATTCAAAATCACACATAAATAATGACTGTATTATCCAGTGCATCCACCACCACCAAGTGATCCCAGTGCACAGTTAATAAATCCCACCTTTATTCATGGAATTTGTCCCTGTTTGACTCTACACATGAGCTGCCAGCCCCAGGGGCTCAGTAATGCCAGCGGGGCACAGTGGCTGGGACTTGCTGTGGGTCCTTCTGCTCTGATCCTGTCCAGTGCTGAGGGGGTGACAGGGAGTTCCAGCTTCTCCCAGCAGCTGACAGGGCTCTGGGAGCACCAAGGAAGGGCAGGAGGAGCAAGGAGCACAAGTAATTACAGGGATTCTTTTGTTAGGGCCATTGGAGCCCCAAGAATCTGGGAGGACATGGAGGGGACCGTGGCAGGCACGTGGTGCTGGGCAGAGCGGGCAGGGAGGGATGGGATGAGAGTGGGGCTGGGAAAAAGGGGAAGGGGGTATGGATGGGGACACGCTTTCTCCACCCCACCCACACAGGGGTCTGTCCATCCCAACACCCTGCCCGCAGCAGCATCTCCTGGATTTCAGCACTCCATGCTCTAAAGGAATCGAGATGGGGACACGAGGGACAGCCAGAGCTCCCCAACCAGCTCTCAGTGTCCCTCATCCCGGGCACAGGGACACGTGTGCAGCCGAGCACCAGCGGGAGGGCCCCGGCGCATCCTTTGTTAAAACATCAACAGTGCAGTAAATTTTTTAACTTACCAAATAGATCAATATCAAATTATCATGTCTCGCATTCATAACTCTTAAGCAAGCAACAATGGAGAGAGACAAGGTCACTGGAGAATAAATAGCAGCGAAAGCTCTTAATGATCTATCATTCTCGACAACCCCGGGCACCCTGCACCAGCCCGGTGACAAGATCATTAATAAAACTCTGCAGGAACGCTATCGATTGCTTTGATGGATGATCACAGGTAGCAAATACTGTAAAACACCTGGTTGTCACACACAAAATGAGGAGTTTGACTCACACCTCAGCCTGGGGCTCTGCCAGGTTTGCTCCTCGGGGATTCCCACAGGGAGGGTGGTCAGGGGTGACCCCAGTTTGGGGCTGCCATCCGTGCTGGTCCCACCTGCACTCCCACACTCCTCTAGGTGGGCCCTGTTCACTAAAAGCTCATTAAAGCACCTGGTCCCAGTGGCCTGGCTGGGAGCTGAGCTGGATGGAGGTGGGGTGACCCAGTGCCCCTGGATGAACCTGCAGACCTCCAGGAACACCACACAGCCAGGACTGCAGGGATGGGTGGGGGTCCTAGGGCTCTGCAACCCTCGGGGTGCAGGAGGGCTCCGTGTGTCCCCCCAGCTCCGGGTGCTTCTCTTGCCAGCCACATCGGCATTGGCGGTGGGATCATATGTACACAACCATTCAATTACCCCGTAATGGCTGCAGGCGATTAAGCCATCAATCTCCTTCATTAGGGCCTGCCAGGCCCGGCCCAGCAGCACCCAATAAACCCATTAAAGCAGCAACGACAACCCAAAGCAGCAGCTTAAAGGCATTGACCGTAACCTCAGCCCACAACAGCACTGGGAGTGTCCCCAGCCCTGGGGCAGCTGGGGACCCACTCGCCCCAAGGACGTATCGGGTGTCCCCGAGGAGCTGGGGCTGCCCGCCCCTCTGTGTCCCCCCTGCTCCAGCACTTTATAGCTGACATTATCTTTTATTGCCATATAAAATCCAAGCTCCGGTGGCTTTATTGGGCTGCGCGGGCGTGTGGCACCTCTGCTCTCCCAGCTGCTCCCTCTGCCCTCCTGGGCACTGCCCTGACCCCCCAGTGGCTGCGGTGGGGTCACAGCTGGTCCCACTGCCCCACAAGTGAGGGACATGACTGGTGCCACACTGGGGTCATGATGGGTCCGGCTGCACCCCACACTGGGGCGGTGACTGGTCCCAACACACGCCGTGGGGCGCAGCTGGTCCCACCCCCGTGACACTTGCACTGCTGGGCGGGTCAGAGGGGGTCACCTGCGGGGGAACCCTCCAAAATTGGGTGACCCGGCAGCCAGAGCAGCAAGGCAAGTTGTAGTCCTGGGCTGGTCCTGCTTGGAGCCGGCGTTTGTGGGACCGCAAATCCCCACACCGCAGCGGGAGCCCGGTTTGCAGGGGCAGGGAGTGTCAGTGCAGGGACAGCAGGGGCCGGGGGTCCCTGTCGTGCTGCAGCCGTGGCCGTGCCACCCGCAGCCGCGTCCCCACGAGCGGGGCTGGCGCCTTGTCACAGCCTGTCACGTCTGCCACCCCCGCGCCGCCGTGCCCGTGGCAGGGAACATCTGCTCGGCCGCCCCGCTGCCACCGCGTCAGGAGCAGGGGCAGCCGCCAGGACCCCGGGCCAGCGCCGCCGGGGCGGCTCCTCGCCGTGACACTGATGCGGGGTGGCAGGGCAGCGGGGCGGACGGATGGGATCGGACAGACAGACGGGCAAGTGAGCGCCGCTGCCCACGCCACGGCCCAGCCACGCCGCGGGTCACCGGTGCCCGACGCTCACCCGCTCGTGACACGTCCTTGGGGACAGCCCTGCCACCACCGCTCAGCTCCTGAGTATGGACAGGACACATCCTGCATCCCTCCTTTTCCTAAGCCTTGTTCCCCATCCCCGTGACCCGCACAGGGAGGGCACCGAGAGCATTTATTCCCAGGAAGGGACAGTTCCGTGGTGCAGCTGCCGAGCAGGGACGAGATGGTGCCGGCAGTGTCACTGACACGTTGTACACTTCCTTGCCAGGCCCAGGATTCGGTTTCCTGAGAGGCCAAGAACCCCACGACCCCTTCACGCTGCCCGGGGGTTCGCGACTCTCCATCCCTGCTGCACCGGGACCCCCGGAACCCCGCCCCGGCGGGCGGGGAACGCTCCCCGGTGCGGCGGCGGGGAGCGTCGGGGCCGGGGCCGGTGTCCGGGACGATGCTGCCATCTGGTGCCACGGCACGGCGGCGGCACCGGGACAGTGCCGGGGGTCGGGGGGAACACCGGGACAGGCACCGGGGATCGGGGGAAACACTGCGACAGGCACGGGGAGCCGAGAGCCTTGTCGGGACTCCCGGAGCAGCCCCCGCCCGCTCCGCCCGGTGGGAACTCGCCGGGACCCGGAGAGCGCGGGATGCTGCCGCTCCCTCTCCCGATTCCGCGATGGGACGGGCCCCGACGCCAGCACAGAGGACACCGGGAACGGCCGGGAGCAGACGGGCGGGCTCGCCGCCACGGGAGGCGCGGCCGAGCGGGGCGGGAAGAACCGGTCTCGGCCTCTGTCCCTGTCCTGATCGCGGTCTGGGTCCAGGTCCAGGCCCCTGTCCCACTGTCTGTGTCGGAGCCTGCCTCGGTGCCGGCGCCGGTGCCTGGCCCTGTCCCTGTGCCTGGTCCTCCATGTCCCTGTCCCGATGCCGGTCCTTTCCCCCTGACTCTGTCCCTGTCCCTGTCCCCCCGGGGGCCGGTGCCAGTCGTGGTCCCGCTGCCCGTGTCGGTGCCTGTCCTTGTCCCGGTCCCGGTGCCGATGCCGGTCCTTGTCCCTGCTCCGGA